>CAUJRU010002240.1:0-86949 GCA_963277665.1 Viscum album
CTCTAATACCAACTGTAGAGACCCAATGCTTGATGTACATGGACATTAAATTACTTTTTTGGAATACATTATACAAGAAAAAAACATACACCCATAGACCATATTAGATTAGTGTCTTTGGAAACTCAGAACGTAATCTTCCAATCATGGTGAAAGATCTTCAACATCTCCCATAAAGATCATCCCCTTTGGTTTTCTTACCTAAAACCTTTATTTATATCTTGGGGGAAAAGAAAACATAAAAAGGGTGAGCTCAAATGCTCATTAAGGGAAATCATAGATAACATAAAATAATCCATAAACATTTGAATGAAAAAACATGAACATAAAATCTAAAAATCATAATATTGAGAGAAGACATAAATCATGGAATTACATAAGGAATAACTCATAATGGAACATAAATCATGATAAAAAAGAATGGGAATAAAACATGTAATTATGGAAAACCATTAAGAACATGATATGATTTCTATAATAGCCAAGGCATTGCTACCAAGACCATCTTAGTGGACAAAGTCCCTTTCTGAATCTAGTTCACTCCTCGTTCAAGTCCTATAACACTAAACCGGATTAAAATACCATTCCAACCATGTCTATCGCATGAGATATAAATATTTACCCAATGCATTGGAGGTAGATATAGGTCCCACCCATCTCATAATGAAATCATTCTTACATGTGCCACAAAATAATCTTAAAACATTCATCATAACCCAATGAATAAAACGGCTTTCATAAGCATCATCCCATCATCACATAATCCGTATAAAACAAATGGATATTTCATCATAAGAAAATTGAAACCATGTAAATAATAAATACATTATACTTAAAAAATACACATATAAAATAATGTCATCTTATATGGAAAATTGTTTTCATAAAAAACATGAAATGAATTCTTGAGGAAAATATAATTTATTCCTCAAAATCATTTTATTTTCAAAAAATTACATGAAATTTTTAATGAAAGTATTTTGATGAAAATACTCATAAATTTATGTAGAGTATGCTTCATGAAAATGAGGCATTATGAAACTATAAAAATCGGTTCTCTTTGTATAAGTTTAAAATAACATTCTTCTCATACTTTTGCCGAAAAAGTCAAAAAGTTCCCCGTGTGGTAAAAAAAGTAAGATTCCTTATAGAACATGATGTAAATTTCAAAAATGGGTAAAAAGGACTTTAAAATTACATTAAAACATTTTTAGAAAACATGGGTATAGATGATAACAACAACCCCAGTAAATACTTAAGAATAAACAATCTCGGATAAGAACGAGATTAAAAAGTTATCCCTTACCTTATGTCCATTATAGTTCGTATGTGTCCGAAACTACTTTATAATGATTTAAATAATGTCATTGACTAATTATAGAATCATATTCATTGTTATGATATCATATATAGTTCACTTATGACTTTATATACCTGTTCTTTTTCAAATTCCATGTTAAAGCCGTGTTTTGGGTAAAATCGTTTCATTTAATGTACATGTTTCAACTTGTTGTTCTTGATTTTATTACTTATATCCTGATTTAATTAATTCCATAATGTAAAAAATTATTTATGTCACACCTCGACCGCGGACGTCCGTAATTTTCCCCCTCTCTTGGTCCCGATTTAAATTTTTTCGAAGATTAATTGTGATTGGTGGTTTCACGCCGGTGCGCGGTCACCGCATCGTTAGCTGTGACCGTGCGTTTAGCCCGGGTGACAGTGTGTTCACCTGAAGTTTTAAATATTATGATTTCTATGTTGGAATTTTATTATTATTACTTTTTTTAGTTGTGTTATTAATATTATAGTCATTTCTATTGTATATATGTTTATATATGTTTAATATATACATGTATAATGATGTATATATACATATAGGTCTATATATGTTATTTATATATATATCTATATATGTATAAATATATATATGTGTATTATCTTTAAATTATTTTACTATTTTAAATATTTGACTAAAATAATTATAATTAGAATTAACTAATTTATTATTTATTATTATTATAAGTTTTATTATTATTATTATATGTTTTATCATTATTATCATTATTTTCATTATTTTCTTATATATATATATATATTATAAATCTAAAACTAAACCCCCCTAACCCTAATCCCGTTTTCTCCCCCCCTGGCAGCGCGCGCTCTCTCTCTCCCCTCTCTCCTTCCCCATTTCTTCCCCCTGCCCCTGCACCGAGCCGCTCCCCGTCCCGGCTTCCCCGAACCTCTTCGTTGCTCCCTGCACCACCTCCTTCTCGGCCTCCGCACCCAGCCGCCGCCGCTTCCGTCCCCGACCCCTCCGTGCAACCGGCCCGACGCCCCTTCTCTCTCTCCGGCAGCCGCACCCCTGCTCTCCTTCAGCACTGACGCCAGCCCGGCCCCGGCTTCCTGCCTCACCGTGCCAACCCCACATGCCGCCGGCGTCCCCCCCCCCCCCCCCCCCCGCCATCATCCCGCCTCTGCCCCTGCTTCCCATCACTGGCACACCCCCCTGCTCCGGCCTCCCCTCCATCCACCGGCTCGCCGACCTCCGTCCGACGACTCCTCCGTCCCGCTCCGGTGCACGTCGGCCTCCACCCGTTCCGGCCCTGCACCCACCGCCTCCGGTGACTCCACCCCCGTCCGGCCTCGCCCCGCTGCTCCGCAACCCCCCCTCCGCTGTATGTTTTATTTTTATTTTTAATTTTTTTTATTACGTTTTGTTTCTCTTTTATCATATTAATAATAATATTATTATTAATGTTATAATGTTAATATTTTTCTATTATTATTATTGTTGTTATATTATTATTATGTTAATATTATTATATTATTATTATATTATGTTGTTTTTTTTATTATTATATTATGTTATTATTAATATTTTTATTATTATCATGATTATATTATTATTATGCGTATATTATTATTATTATTATTATGTTAATATTATTATATTATTATTATATTATTATTGTTACAATTATTATTAAATTGTCACTTTATTATTATTATCATATTATTATCATGTTATTATTATTATTAGTATTATTTTTGTTGTTGTTATATTATTATTATTATATTATTATTGTTATATTATTATCGTTATTGTCATTATTATTATTATTTTTATTATTATTATTATTACTATCATATTATTAATATTATTATTATTTCAATATTATTATTATTATTATTATTATTATTATTATTATTATTATGACGTTATTATTACTACATTTTGGTTATTATTATTATGGCTGTTATTATTATAGTATTATTATGCTATTGTTATTATAACATGTTATTATGATTATTATTATGTTATGGTTATCATTATTATTATTATTTTTATGTTATTATTATTATTATTATTAGTATGTTGTCATTATTGAGCCTGCTTAACGACCTATTGTTTTAGGACCAGTTTGACAGCGCAATACGCTGCGACCTTTACGCAACAGGAGTTTCGCGTCGTGTCGTTCTTCGTTCCGATCCGAGGTAGGTCTCCCATTGCACTCACCTTTAAATTTAGAATTTATTTATTCCTTGTCTTTTCACTTAGTTTCAGTAAATTTAAATGTATTATTAAGTTGATATTTATAGTGTAGTGATCTGCTGATAATTGAATGTCATGTTAAATTTTGTTTTGAAATGTTTTGGTGTGTGTAAATTTGTAGGTGTATTGTTTATGAAAAAAAGGTTTTTCTTAGAACCTTGATTAGAGGAAATACCGTATGACCTTTAAACTTGATTTTGAAATCTTTAAGTGTGATTCTTAGTTGTTGAAAAATATTTTCCTTTAACGCGTAATTAAAAGTTGGGATTTAATTTGAGAAAAATTATTCTTTCAAAAAGTGATAAAAGGCCCGTTTGGCTCTTGATAAAAGTGGGGTGCGTTGGATATTGGAAAATGAATCTACTTGTGAAACCAGTGTGTTTCTAGTTTAATATGTTGATTTGAGTTTCTTAAGTAAATTTCTATGTGTGTGCTGGTTTTCAATGAAATGGTGTGTGTCGTATACCTTTAGAAATGCTTTAGTATTAAATGGTTAAATGTTAAATGATACGACGGACCGATTAGTACTTTATTAAATGTGGTGTGGTTATGCACACAAATATATATACATATACGTACTTATGGGGGCATCTCTACAGGGGGACTTCCCTTCGAGGATTGTCGTGTAGTGGTGTCCGTGTAAGGGTTTGTCAAGTGCGGTGCGATGAGTCACGCGTGCGAGGGCCTCCCACTTACACAGTATTATTAAAACTACTGTGGGTTCCTGGGCGTCTTTTAGAGAATCGAGCGACGGTTGCTGGCTAACCCCGATTAGACGGGTTAGTCCCCCCTTGGTAGGTAAGACCTTGTGAGGCGTGCCACTGGTTGGCTGTTAGGGTGGCCAGTTGGTTATTGAATATAGAGTACCATGCCGGCAGGTAGTCTGAACCCGAGTACGTCCAGGGGTTTTCTAGGGATGTTTAGGATCGCCCATGGTTATTGCTTATGACTTCTGGTTTACTTTTACTTGAACTTGTTTTTCCCTGCTTGTTTACCTTGAGTTCTTCTTTACAGCTTGTACTGGTTACTTTGTGGAAATGGATTTCAAATGAAAACTGTGTTTTTCTCTTGTGTAGTAAAATTGAAAATGTAACACTTCATTATCTTTCAGAACAAATTTAGAATCAATGAAAAGAAATTCAACTTTTGAAAAGGAATAATGGTAATGGCTCATGTTTAGATTTTCATGTGAAACATTATAAAGGCTTACTTTTATACATTGTAGTTCAAACCTGGAATTGGTAGATTCTTTGTTTACAGGCAGTGCTTTGGATTTTGTTGTGGGGTTCACCTACTGAGTACTTTTGTGCTCACGCCTATCTTTTACCATTTGAGTTGCAGGTTTCTTCTGTTCAGGTTTCCTGGCTTGAGTCGCTCAGTGAGGGAGCGACGTTGGTTGTAGTTGGGTGGTGACCCGCGAGGTCACGTGGAGGTATGTCGTGGTGTAGTTCTATTTATGTCTTTTTTTGATCGTCTGTTTGTTTAGTTTATATTCTTTCATTCAATCCTTCTTTTAGTTTGGGCTGAAATCGTTCCCATGTGTTCTCTATGATTCCCTGGTTCTTGTCGCCATCCCAGGAGGATCGGGAACGCCTCTCGGGACTTGCCGTGGACCGGCTCGGGTGATCGGTTCAGGGTCGACCCGGGCTGGTTCGTGACAATTTATATATAATATATATTCAGCATATTCATATATATATATAATAAATCAATAAATGGAATGAAATACACTGTTCATGGAGATGGTAGGTCGTACGTACCCATGAACGTTGTTTTAGTTTCCTTATAGAATTGAATAAAATTAAGTAGATGACAAAAATATATATATAAATAAATCTAGTATCATTATTATGTCCTATATTTAATTATTATTCATTATATAGACTTTATAATAATTAATTAATGGTTAACATGGAGAATGAATCTCATCGCGTCGTGGAGACGGTAGTCCCTACGTACGCATGAGCGATGATATCATTCCCAAGATTATGGAATTGTATTGAAGTGTATGTATAATATTTAATAATCAATATCAATTTACAATAATCATATATATATTTTTTATTTTTACCATTATAACCATCCAAGTATGGTGGTGGTCGAAAACTGATTACACCACTGCGTGGAGACGATATTCCGTACGTACGCACGGGCGGTGATTTTGTTTTCCATAGGAAGGATAGAAGGTGAAATAGGTTTGTTTCATATATATAAAATATATTATTATATTATTGATACTGTTTTTATTAATTTATATTGAAACAACTAATAATGAAGAAGTATAAGAAGAAAGAAACTTGAGAGAATCGAAAGGAAAGATTGCCTCTTCTTCGACGTACTTCCTTTAAGCATTCACTTAAGGAAGTATAGTTGGCCTTTTGGGAAGACCAAAACCTCCTGAATATTCCTAGGGAATTTTAGAAGTGAAATGGGAAGGGGTTGGCCGATCTTAATGACTCAAAAGGGTTTTATGATAAGAGGGATGGGGATCCCTTTTTCTAAGGGAGGAGAGGGGCACCATTGGAAAAACACAAAATATTATTTTATAAAAAAGTCATATTTTGTATATAATAGCTTCAAATAGATTTATTTATAATATAAATTGGGTATGGGTTGAAATCCTCTCATCCAATAGGTTTTAGACAAATTTAGGATAATATTTTAACCTTATCAGTTAGATTTATCTCTAAGTTAAATAATTTATCTTTTACCATGTCTTCTTGTTTTCTTACACTATATGGTCAATAAACATTCTATAACAAGCCAAAAAACCTCTAAGCGGTTCATTATTAATATATATAACCTTATTTAAGTCATTCAGCTGATCCTTGGGTTTTTAGGAATATTATAACAATTAATAATATAATATTTTTTTAAAAAACTATTTTATGTCAAATTTGACACTATTTGGTAATTAATTTTTGTGAAAATCATATTAGCATGATTAGTTAGAAACAATTTAATTAAATCAATACTAACATGTCATATTAACCTATAAATTTAGTGTAATTCATAAAAAGTCCCAAATTACATTTATTGGGTAATTTATAATTTCAATTAATTTAATATTTCATTATTTAGGTAATTACTGCATCACCATTAAGTCATAAATAAATTAATTTATTTAATGACAAAAAATTATATATAAATTACCATTCGATAGGAATGATTTTTATCTTTTTAATAATTTTTTATAGTCCAGTTTATCTTTTGTATAACTATATATTAAAAATGTTTTATTTATTAAACATTCATTTTAACTTTTTTATGTCTTTTTTAAATAAAATAATAATAAATGTCCTAATCTAATCCAAGTGGACCTAAATGATAATATTATATTTCTATGTATGTTTTTGGTCGAATTATACTTATCCAATAGAATTATAACATGTGTTAGGGTAATAATAATATCATTTATATCATTAATTACCCTATTTACTTTTAACCGTGGTAAATTAAAGTAAAAAGTTACTATTCACAAAAAATTATTTTTATCTTATTAAACCACATTTTACACATTGATATTAACTGTGTGTCTTGGATTTTTGAAATTATATTCACCGAAGTGGGAGAAATAAGTTTTATGTAAATTTTCAAATTATCCTAGGAGGTGGGTAAAAGACTCTGAAATGTTCAATTAAATTTTTATATATAAAAAATTATTATAAAATGACACCAATGAATTAAATTGAACTTATATAGGTATTATGTATAAATTTTGACCTAAAATAATTTTAAGTTAAATAAATAATTATTTTAATAAAAATCCAGTTTTTAAATAGTAACCTAGTGTTTTCACTATTCATAAAAAATTGATTGTTTTTTGAAAAATACCAAAAATTCACCATTGGTTAATTTTGATATTAAGAATCCAAAAATAAAGTCCATTTTGAATGATAAAATTTATAAAATTTTAAAAAGTGTGTATTACTATTCATTATAGCTAGTTCATAATAATATTATAATAATATCTCGTTTAGTGAAACTTGGTATTACGTACTACACACGATATAGAAGAAGGTCTTGATTGTTTGTAATGCAAGCCATGTTAAGGCTGCATGTAGTGAAAGCTCCATTTGGTATTTCATATAACATAATCAAAACTTATTTGATTTATACATTAAAGAAAATCAATAGTTAATGTTGCATAAAATAATTTCCACCAAACGAACTTGAAATTCTGTGTAAAAAGATCCAAGAATAGTGTTGCGTATACTGAAAGCTAATATGGTGTTGCATATAGTACAATAAAATCTTGGTGAAGTGTATTATAGAAGTCATATAAGAAACTAAAAAATAATATATATCATAAAATCTCGGGGTGTTACACATGATGTGTGGTTTTGTTGATTTTTCTTCTCAATGATTTTCTATTTTATCATTTTTCCGTAGATATGAGTTTAAAGGGAATTTTTTCACGAATCAATATAGGCACCTAGAATTCTCATGTAATGAACATTGCTATCCCATATAAGTGAATTTCAATATTTTTAATACATGATATGCATGTGGTTGTTGAGTGATATTGTTATTGTTAGATTATGATCATATGAATCTTGGTTGCGATTGAGTGATTTCATATCTCAATTCTTCTGGTGTATAGACCATCATGAGTTGGGATTTGTAGTTTACCTTGTCGATCAATTTTGATATAAATAATTAGGGTTTATTTTTATTGATAAGGTGTAAGGGAACTAATTAAATGGGAATGTTATTCCATTATAATGTCAATCATGACATCTAAAATGAATTGTCTACCCATTCTTATCACACCTTTTCATGATTATGAATGGTGAATTAGTGAACCTGGAAATAAAATGTAAAGAAAAATGAAACATATACTTGAGAACGTACGGGTACCTAGCCATATATATGGGTAGTTTGGGTAGTATATAGTGTGTAGAGAGTTTTCATATATTCATACTTATGAGAATGATTAAATCATTCAGGATAATCATGTTATGAGTAATGTTTATAGTAATTATAGATGAATGATGCCATTACATCGTGGTATCGTGCACCAAGATGGTGGCGAAAACAATGAATAGGATGTGGAAATCCTGAATCTAGCACTCTTACTATCAAGAGTGACACATGAGGCATTGCCTACTATATCAAATTTGAGAATTGAATCCCATGTTCATAATAGTTTCCCACATCTAATACAGTCCATGCATGGTGCTCCAGGGGTTGAACCTATGATGTTTAATCTTACTTGTGAGTTCCAGATGAAGCATCCTCTTACCATTGCAGGGGATAGTGGATCGCAAGATACAGAGTCTTGGATATAATCCCTCTATATATCATTGATAATTTTGATATTCCAATAGAAAGGAGGGTAAATATTTACTCATACATGCTTTGGGACTCATCGATGAGTTGGTGGGATGTGACATTCTAGGCTTGCCATAATCATGACATGTTATGGGTTGATTTCCAAACTGCCTATTATGACCAGTTCATTCCTCAAATGGCGAGAGATGATATATCCAGAGATTTAATGCATCTCCGAAAATGTTCTATGTCACTCATGGATTATTCATCACATTTCATGGAGTTGAAATACTTTGCACCTCTTCAAGAAGGTTATGAGCTTTCACATACTAGGTGTTTCGAGGTTGGGATCTAGTATGTTTTCAATACAAAGGTTAATGTATTTATCCTACCTACATATTTTAAGATATTCATACAGGATCATATCACTATGCGCAACATGAGGGATGGAAATAGTACCGGGTATAGAGGATCAGTTCCACATAAGTTCATTAATCCTCCAAGTGGATGGAAGCATTCCCTCAAGGGTTTTCATACGGGAAGGGATAACTAGATTGTCTATTTCAAAAGATCTATGTTATTTCATCAGTGTGGAATATAAGGTAACTAAATTCCTATGTGTGATAAATACCCACTAGAGTGATGGGCTTGTTACTGTATGTGGCATCTTCAGTGTTTCTACAGTTCCATTCTACTATCCCCAAGTGCAAAATGATCTGCATCATCTCCACCTTTAGGAGTGGGTTCTTTCAATCCATGTTAGGTGGAGAGTTATAATAGGATTAATTGGACTAGCTGAGGAGGATGTTGTGGCCATGGTAGCCAAAACCCTGACCACCACCATTGATAGTAGTGAAGTTCGGATCATGGTAGACCATCTATTGCACATGTCCAGGGTTCAAGGTAATTTCTTACACTATAGCTGATACATGAGGATCGGGCTGCATGACCGACTGTCGTACAAGGTACTATTTTTTTGGAATCTACTATAGTATCTACATTATACTATATTGGTGTTTCAAACACTTTTATCTAGGTATCTATCATGGAAAGTATCAGACAAGTGATAATGTACTACCATAGAGTAATGACCCTACATACATCATTATGGGTACGAATATAGGGACTATGCCTCTAGGTATTTTCACCTTGAGGTAGGCAATTACCTATTCTTATGGAACTTCTTTGATCTCATGATGACGGAATTAGGTTTCATACTCATGATAGAAAAGATGGTTCACTATCAAGCTTTTGTATACTACTACTACTTCTTGGTATTAATTACATCACCAGAGGGAAGAAGTTAGCTAAAAATGGGTGAGTGAGATGTCTAGGCTGGTAGAGTAGGGGAAACGAATCATGGGATAGGTTGAGTGATAGCACAAATTTAAAATTTATTCATGGAGGATCATGATTTATAATATATTTATTTCTATCTAGTAGTGAATCATTTTAGTGATATCTTTCCTGATGATTATTTTGGATTACCTCTAATGGAGAGGTTTATTTTACAGTTGATCTTCTTCTGGAAGTATCCCTAGTGTCCATTCCTCTATATTAGATTGAACAAATAGAGCACCAAGAGATCAAGCAGTAGCAAGAGGACTTATAGGCCAATGGTTTTTAGAAACCCAATACACCTCTTGGGGTTCACCATTCCATTTTTATAAGAAGATGGTTAGAAACTTACCTCAATTTGTGTATTATCAATAGATAAACCAACTTATGGTCAATAATTGATAGCAAAATCCATAATAAATGATCTCTTCACCCAGATCCTTGTACCAAAGTTTTCTCTAAGATCAACCAATGATGAGGATATCATCAAGTGTGATTCAGAGCATCAGACATACCTCATACATGTTTGTGTAGCTGTTATAGTCTGTGTGAGAACCGTGTTGTGACATTTGGTCTTAAAAACACTCTTGCAGTTGTAATGGATCTTATTAATAGGGTTTCCCATCCCTATTTGGACTCTTTTTCTCGGTCATTGTGGATGAAAACATTGTGTATTCTTACACACATAGCAATCCCGTAAAACATCTTGAGAACATTGTGAGTATACTAAGAGAGCATCAGCTTTATTCCACACATCATCAGTTACAATTCAAGATTTAAAAACATCAATTATTAAGTCATATTATAATAGAATCAGGAGTATCTGTTAACCCATAATAGGGTAGTGGTGTAGTTTCCTAGGATCATCCAAAAAACATGTTTTATATACACAGATTCTTGGGGTTAGTTGGATATTAAATGAATTTCATTAAAGACTTATCATATCATTATTCACCTATTACTGGTCATACAAAGAAGGGTTTAAACATCCATTTATTAAAATCATGATAGAAATCATTTAAAGAGTTTAATGAGATGATTGTATCGACAACTATTCCAACTCTTCCAAACCCTAGAATATGATAAACTGTCTTCTATTATTCATTTGGAATCAGCATAGGGGAAGTACTGATGTGGGAGGAAAAAGTCATTTCATTCCGATCTTGGTAGTTGAGGCCTCATTATAGTAACTACCCAATTTATTAAATTGACCTAGTATTAGATTTACATTCCTTATGTTGTTAGAGACACTGTATTTTGGGTGATTCTTTTGTGGTGTACACAGATCACAAGAGCATCAAATATATCTTCTCTTAGTGTGAGTTGAACACCATATAGTTTTTATGGGTTGAATATCTACAATCATTTGATTTTGTGCATTCCTATATGACTAAAAATGGTAATGTAGTTATAGATTCGATGATTTGGAAAAATCATGACACATTCTATATGGGATACCAATGATGAATTGAAGTTACTGGATGCATTTTCTGAACTACATCTGCAGTTTCATGATAGTCACGAGATGTCTTAACTCTTATCCTTTCGAGTTACCTCTTCCATCCATAAGAAGGTGAAATATAGACAATTTTCAAATCCCGAAGTCTTTGCTACTTAAGAGAGTATACCAAGAGATAACTCACCTCCAAATTCGTTTGTATATAGAGATGGCATCCTCCATCAATGTGGACATATCATGGTTACTACAGATATAAGATAAGAATTTTTGAAAGGGTGCCACACCTCTTAGTGGACATTTTATCCAGGAATCACGATGATGTATTGAGACATGCGATTCTAGTATTGGTGTCTTGGGATAAAACATCTGATAGAAGGATTTATCACTAGGTTGTCTACAAGTCAGTAAGTGAAGGTGGAGCACTAGAGACCTATAGGAATACTAAAACTAGTTCCAGTCATGGAATGGAAATAGAAAGATGTTTCCATGGAATTTTTTTTCAGGTTTCCCAGGTTTCTGAGAGGCAGTGACACTGTATTGGATTTCAAAGACTAAATAATGAAATAATCCCACATCATTCCTAATAGAGAGACATTCTAGGTTTTTGTGTTTGGAAGACTATATGTCTTTGAAATCAAATGGCTACACGGGTTCCACGAAATATTGTTTTAGAGAGGGATGGACATTTCACATCATGGTTTTGGTAGGGATTTTAGAATGATATAGAAATACATGTGATTGTAAGAAAAACTTTTCCCCCCAAAATCCATAGACAACCAGAACACATAGTTCATATTCTATCAAATATGCTTCTAGAATGTGTCCTTGATTTAGGTGGTTCGTGGGAGAATCAAATCACTATCGATGATTTCACCTATAATAATACCTTACAGGTGAGAATTTGGATTTCTCCTTTTGATTACTTATTTGTTAGGTAATGTTGGTCACCACTATGATAGCTAGTTGTAGGTGAGGCAACCCTACTTGGTCCTCACCTCGTTTTGGAGAATTCAGAATATATTCATCTTATTAGAATTCATTTTAATTCCACTCAGTGTAGAGAAAAATATTATGTCAGTATCTATTGACAACCTCTAGAGTTTGAGGTTGTAAATCAAGTATTCCTTTGAGTATATCTCAAGCTAGGTAATAGATGGTTATGAAATTAGGGAAAGTTATCTCCTCGTTACTTAATGCTATTTGAGATCCTAGAAAGAGTCATCCCAGTAGTCTAACAATTTCTACTTCCTCAGAGGTACTATTCCAAGAACATTGTCTTCCTTGTTTCACAGTTTCTCTAGAATCATGATGATCCATGTAATACCTTTGACATCAAGGAAGTCTAGATAGATGCTGATGCTACCTTTGAGGAGAATTTAGTATGCAACGTTGACCAGTGCACGAAGGATCTCTACGATCGGTTTATCCCTCTAGTATAGGTGATATGGAAGAATAGCCACATAAAAGTATTGCCTTGGGAGTGAGTGTCTAAGGTACATTCCAAAATTCCATAGCTATTTTCAGGTAGTGTTTCACCACCCTTGGATGGTGAAATTGGGGACAAGTTATTTTTTTAAGAAGAGAGTAAGAACCATATTTTTCCCTGAGGTATAGATCATTTAAATTTCAGTCTAGATCTTTTCTTTTGACCTAGTGTGGATTTTTATTGAGTGGGAAAAGGTTTTAGTGGTATCTAGGGAATGTTCAGGGCCAAATACCAATCATTTTTGGAAAATAAGTTTTGGTTTATGAATTAAGGAGAATTTTTAAGGAAAGCTGCACGGTTTGGAAAACCACAGAGATGGTGTTTTCCAGATAGAGCCATCTCATATAGTAGGAGCAAGGAAATATAGGCTAATCATGTGTGTTCTCTTTCTGCCTAGGTAACCATGTCTGTTTTCTGCATGTTTTTTCAAATGGCGTGGACAAACCATGCAGCTTCTAATTTTATGGGTATTCCCAAAATTTAACCCTTAATTATTTTTAAGTCCCCTCATTCTTCCTAATACATGATCCAGTGGGACATACCTCCATGGATATCAAATTTCATCTTTTTAATGACCCAAGGTAGTAATCAAGATATCCCCTTTATCAGAGATCCATTAGATCTTCCATTCATCATGTTGGATGTGCAATGGTAAGTACCTAGTTCCATTTATGACTTTCTCCTTCATTTTTTATCCTAGCACAATTATCATGGTGAGAAATGTTTTCCCCTTTTCATGGATATGCTCTGATCCTTCCAAAATAAAGGAACAACACCATATGTTGAGAGTTCTAAAAACCTAAGGCAGGTGCTCTATAACTCGTCTCTCGAGGTCATTTATTTTTGAATTGTCATGTGGGGCCCACTGATTTCATTGGGTGTCCTTTGTAGAATCTATATGCCTATATTATAATAATTAGAATAGTATGGTTATTATCTATCCAATTATGATATTAGTCATTAGTGGTTATTCCCACAACTCCATTCATCCCATGAAGGATGTTATTCCAAAATTGTCATTTTAGAGTTTTTACATGTTTGACCCACCGTTCGAGTGTTTCTTGGATTGACCTTCCTAAGGGCAAGTGTTTCTATATTAAAATGATTTATAATTATTTGAATATCATAATAAAATGTACCAAGAATTCTCACTACATGACCCACTAAAGTTAATTTCTTCATTTTGATAATGGAAGATGAAATGTGAATGAGAAAGTATACCATGTATATGATTTTTACTTAAATGTAAATGAATAGTAGGTGACATATACGTATAAAACCTTACGACATTAATACAAGTTAATATAATCAACATTTAATATTGAATATGTTTTATATGGAATAAATGAATGGTGGAATGCTACTTGGAATTTCCACACTAATGATAGGAAATGTCAAATATAAATGACTTGATTAAAAGCATTCATAATACGTGACCTAATATGAAAATAGAAAGAAATGGCTTGAACCAAATGAAATATTAAATGGCTTTATAATTAAACAGTAATCTCCTTACTTGATCTTGCCTTGGATTCCGATCGGTGAATTACTTGAGCACTTAGGAACCCAAATCTAATTCAAGGATATGGCCTACATAGGTTGAGACCCTCCCGGATCTTAATACTTGTCTATTTCAATAGATTCCTTGTATGACACTATATAATCCTTTAAATAACATTAATGGACTCCTTGGATACACTCCTTGGATCCCGCATTGAAAATTATGTGCCATGGTTAAATCCCATCGGTCCCAGCCACTTCATCGCCCCATTTTACCATAGATGGAATCCTTTGACTTAAGAGGCATCTTATTTTATAATTTTATGGACTATGCTACTTGGATTACAATTTTACCTCATGCCAAGCTACACATATTATTGTGTAGGTGGCCCTTGATTTTTACATGAACTGGGATATTATCATTGGACATCACTATTAAATATCATTTATAGTTTTCATTATAACAACATGGAACATTTGAAATTTCTATCATGTAACATTTTTATAAACTAGTAATAATATAATAATGAATTGTTTATATGTTCAGACACTAGTTAAGGGATTGATCAGGTACATTGGTGTTTATAAACATTGTACAACATTACTTTATATATGCATTCTTGCACACTATTTCATTTTCAGTACATGAGTTAGATGTTACAGACACCATTGGTGGTGTCCCACTAAGATTATCGCACACCCTCTCCAAGTGTTGTTTTGTACCTGAATTAGATTACCTGGTTTCATGTGTTGACAAAGGGAAGCATGTAGCCTCAAACACTTGATTTCTTTCTATTTAGTATTGATCTTGATAGAATATGTCATAAATTTAGTTCAGGTTGCTTGGGATAGTCTTTTGATTTACATTATACATATGTGGAACATGTTATGAAAGCTGTCTGGTATCAAGGTTTTTCCAGTTTTATATTGACTTGACATTTCATCATTTATTGAATGCTACTCCATCTGTTTCAGTAATTATTACTATTATCTCAATTTTAAAATTTTTCCATATATTTACTAATATTTCTTTCTCTATATACCTATGTTTGATTTTTTCCACCACTCTACACTTTGATAATGTGGGAATAATCTCCCTAGTGACACAACCTAGGACCTCATTTCTAGTTGATAACCTATGGAATTCAAGGAGTTGTGCATGAGTCTATCTAGACCAATAGGCTTGGTGATCCCATTAACTGGCATATGGGTACGAGATATCAAAAAAATTACCTATTAGGTTGAAATTTTCATTGAATCTGACAAGCTACATGTTGTGGTTACATTGGATCATCCTATTAATTCCTTTTTCATATTTAATTTTAGTGATATAGTGTTACAACATGGGTTTCCTAAAGGACTTATCACTCTCTTCTACACAACTTACTGGTCCTAAAAAAGTGTTTGTTAATTTTTTATTGTCAGATGACTATAAGAATCCATTTCCGTATTTGAACGTAAGGATTGTTGTGCAACCTATTCCGATTCGATCTGATCATTGAAGCAGCTAATTGTTTTTTAGTGATGTATCAAGGGTTGGCATGAGAGCGGTGATGGTACAGTTTGATAGATTAATTTTGTGAATATTTTCGTAGTTGAGGCCTCATGATAGAAATTACCCAATGTAGGATATTGAGTTTTTAGCTATTTTACACACCTTATGGTGTTGAGGGAATTACCTTCTAGATGATAATTCTTTTTATTTATAAACCAAAAGATTATCCAGCATAAATTTACATGGTGAGAAAAAAATATAATGAAGAAATGTTGTTACAGATATAAATAATTGTTTTACTTTTAGAAGTCTTAAATGTCATTTATAGGAAATGTAGTTGCTAATTCACTGAGCAGGAGGACTCAGACACATGCTATATCAGATAGACTATACGGAATGAATGAATATGGATATGTTTTCATATATGCACTTAGATTTACAAGATAGTAATAAAATGGATATTCTTTCATCAATAATAGTTACCTCTTCACTTTTGTAGAAGTTTAAGAGGAATTTTTTTTTAGTTTTAGAGGGATTTGATGGTGAGGACCCTCCTCCAGACTGGACTATCAATGATGAAGACATCATTCAAACATATAGGAATATCTTTTTTCCAATAAATATGTTATATGAGATTATTTTTTATCACATTCTTCATAGTTGGTAGTTTACTATGTTATCTTTATGATGTATCATTATATATGTAGATAATATTGGTGGCCCAGATTAATCATTAAAAAAGGTTATATCATAAAGTGTTCCATCATTCATTAGGCTAATGTGAAGCACCAGTGGTCTTTGGGATTTATAAAAATGTTTTTAGTTTATGAATGATAATGGGATGAAATTTATAAATGTAATTTTTGTGGGATTCTAAGGTCATAATAAAGCAGTGGATCAGTTTGGGTATTCAGGGATCGACTGATTGAAGTTTTCTACTTCCTTCATACAAGGGATATAATATTAGTAAATTATTTTCAATGATTGTATATCCCAAAAAATATTCAACTACATGGGTTCCCTTATAATATAGTTTTAGATAAGGAATCGTATTTCACATTAGGTTTCTGGAAGGTGTTATAGAATTATATGGGTACATAACTACATTTTAAAAAAATCATTTCATTATCAAATTGACGGAAAATTATTATAGAATATACATGTTTGAGGGGACATGCTCCAAACATAAATAATTTATTTTGGTGGTTCCTAGGGGAATCATATACCACTCATCGAATTATCCTACAATAATAGTTATTAGTTGGAAATTTAGATTGATCCATATGAGCATTTATATGGTAGGTTCTATTTTTCACCCCTATGCTAGTAAGATGTTGGAATACTAAGCCCTCATCATGTTTAAGATACTTTAGATCAAGTTCAGTAGATCCATAAGTACATGTATTATGGTAATTCTAGATAGAATTCATAATCCAATTTCCATCAATGACCCCTAGAGCACAATGTTGGTGAATTTTTATGTTTCTTGGCATCGCCCAGACTACAGAATATATGGATACATATGCAAGGGAAGATGTATCCATTATTTTTTAGGGATTTTGATATTTCATAATAATTTGGTCAATAGCCTATCAATTTATATTATCTCATAGGTACATTAGTGTGCACAACATCTTCTAGGTTTTATAGATTCTCTATTATAAACTCTATTAGTCTCATATACAAAATGCTGAGGAGGAAGTGTTAAATTATGATGCGTTTTTTAGGCGTATCAAATATGCATCATTGACCAGAGCATGACGGATGTCCATGTCCTATATTTCACTTTATTATGGTTACTATGGTAACATTACCATTAAAATTAGTAGATTTTGAATTGGGAGGCTGACGTACATTCCCAATGTACAATGTCGTTATTAGATGAAGTTTTCCTCCCTTAGATGGTCAAGTCAGAGAAAAGTTACACTAAGGGAGGATAAATGTACGAAACTCTTTTTTATCTCATGAAATATCCTTTCAAATTTGTTCTAATTCAATATCATAGACCCAATATTGATTCAATTTATAGTTATAGATGATACTGGGTGGTTTGAGGATTTTTCGAAACCCAAATCCAAATCCGATGGGAATGAAATTTTGGCCGCATGGTTAAGAGAAATGGTTCATGGCAGACTGTACTATTATCCCTAAATATTTTGGGTTATACATAGGAAAATAATGACACATAGGTTTCCCTAACCATGCATCAGGGGAAAAACATCCACTTGATATTTATACAGTTTTTGGTAGAGGTGAGTCACTTAGATGGTGCAAAGTTTCCCTAAATATCCATCCATACTGTGCAGGTTTCCTCATTTAGTAGCCAAAGGTGCATGGTTGGAACACTGTTTTGATTACTAAGCATCCAAACCATGAGACCCACTTTTTAAGAAAAATTATCATTTTTACCCTAATGATTTATATGTTTTAATTATTCTTTCTTCCCCAATTTCCATTTCTAGAAGCTATCCCCTCTCTCTGTTTGAGGCCTCTTACATTTTAAATTGTAATCTTAAATAACATCTATATCTGAAGATCAATTCTTCTTAAGTTCACATCATTAAATTCTTGTCAGTACGATCTTGATTTATTTTAATCCATTCTTAATTTATTATTATTTTTATGGATTTATCCATTTTCTAACTCATATGTAGTATTTTCAAGTCATTGAATGATTCTTCAAAGATCTTCAATCTTGGACCAACTAAATTCTTAGACTGGATAAAGAGAGTCGTACAAGTATAAGGAAGGAGTTATACAAATTATTTCTAAACTTTTGATGTTTTATAACATGTGTATATATTCCAAACACTAGTTGAACATTTCATTTTATTCTAATTTGAATATTATTTAAATAGGATTATTTGTTTAGAACCTAGGGATCATATTATAACCCTTACTATCAAGTACCTTAATTGGATATAGCCAATTGGGTGTTCGCTCTTAAATTCCAAAGTAGATTTCATTGAAAATTTCCAAAGGAACTGTTTGGAATATTTTGATATTCTTATAAAGCGTGATACTATAATTAAAATTTATGGATGTTATTTTTGAGCATCGATAACACTCTAATAAATAATTTAATTGAATAGTTTTGAGTGGTAATCCCATGTCACCGATTTTAAATTGAATGATGGTTACACCCTTATTGATATTAAATAATAATAATAAGTTGATTATACCTTTTCACTTATTAAATAAAATGGTTATTTATTGATGATAAGACATAAGTGTGTGATGACCCTTAATAAAAAAAATTAATGGGAATAAAGACCCTTTTTAATTTTAATGATTAGGACAGAAGTCCCTTATTCATTCGTTGAAATAATTTATCATCACATCAATTTATAATGATTCTATATAGGAATAAAATCTCTTTCGATACTATATGGGCATGGAGTCCCTTGTGATTCAAATTGGGAATGGATTCCCTAATGATACTTTACGAGAATGATGTAGCTTCTAATACTACTATGATACTAGTTATGTAATCCCTTATAAACGTGTTACTGGGAATGTCATCCCCTATGCTACTGTGATACTGGGCATATAGTCCCATATAAAGATGATACGGGGAATGTTGTTCTATTTACTGTTGTGAAATTGGGAAAATAATACCTTATTGAATTGATATGAGTCATTTGAAACATTAATACTTATTTAGATCTATTATAATAATTTTTGAATCAGGTAGTGTCGGCCTAGTTTTTTTCTAGAACCAGATCCGACACATTTCCTATTTTGTATAATTTTTTACATTTTTATGCATACACATTATCATGTTGTATACACATAAGGTATATTTATATATGTCACTGTGGTGTTCTTCTAAGATTAATTTCACACCTTATATTGGAAGCATATGGCACCTGAGTAGAATATATGATTATAATTGTCGATAAGGAAAAGCATCTACTTATGAATTATGGATGTCTTTTATGATATAGGATGGACCTTATGGATGATGATCCTGATAGATCATTATATATTGGGATATATTACTCAATTTTGGATTCTTTTCATAAAAATTGTATATAACTTCCTCCTACTTGTTGTATCCTAGTTTTCCTACTTTAAGGAAACATGACATACATTATCAATATTTTTTATTTTATTTCATTCACGATATTTCATCATTAATAAGTTGATTGATTTTTTATAACTTATTACATAGTTCGTTATTTAAAAAATACAATTCATCAATTAACCTATTATTATATTCATCCATTATGTTGCACTCTGTTTATGAGGGTACAATGTCACCGCATGTACACCATAGGAGATCACTGATAGTTCGAAAACTCTGGCAATTAGGGAGATGTTGATGAGGCCTTCTTTCCAACTAGGATTGGGGTACCATGGAGTGGAACTGGGGTCCGAGATGTGACATGGGTTCTTTTGTTCTTATGAACAAGGGTACACAAATTTAAAATGCATACTTTATATAGAATGAAAATTGTAAAAATTAATTCTATAATATGATAGAGAAAATATTCATAGTTGTTTTATGGATTCTTATTCTACGCATCCAAATGTGTAGTTCCCATACAGGTCTATTAGAGGATACAAAATCAGCTCATAATTTACCAAAATGAATGAGTAAACCATTAATCCAACCAAAACATAAATATTTTTGATATTAATAATATAAACATAATTTATTTTAACCCCAGAGGACAATTTTCATATCACATTGATTGTGCACAACATGGATGTAAATATTTCTTTATTTTTATACTCTGTTGGTCGGTTATGGTGGGATTTATTCAATTTCATTTTCTAGTCTATCAAGGTTGGGGTCATTTCCATTTTTTACTTTATCACATATTTATTTATATTTTTATCTCATTCTTGTGAGTTGTTTATAGTTGGATGAACACTAGATGTAGAAGTGGTGCCCTTAATTCTTGAGTTTTATGTATTATAGGAATTTTAAGCTTTATATTAGGGGGTCTTTCTTATGTTTTTCATTGAAATAAACCTATTTATTATGGTTTTATTTAGGTTTCCTGATATAATATCTTTTTAATTAAAGATATATTGTTCATGATTGTATTTAGGTATAATTTTTATATAAATTAACAGTATTATTTGGGATAAACCATTATTTAGAATGAATATTATGTTCTATCTATGATACCATTCAAATAAAAACAGGTTTCCCTTATTATATTCATTTTTCAAACTTGATTCAGTAACCTCTCACACAAAATGATTTATTAAACTTTTAAATGAAAATTATGAATAATTTATACATGTTTAATGAATGTTGTGGTGTTCAATTAGTTTTAAAAATATTCCTCATCATGTTTTTAGGGTTATTTAATATCTTGAAACAGATCTATAAATTTCCGGAGAAGAGGGTTTACAAGGAACATATGACACTTTTAAAGGGTTCTTTTCTATTAAAAACACATTATTGGATGTTTTCCTAGAATATTGACTATTTAATGGAATATGAATGTCCTAATAATTTGACTGACATTGTATATTTATGATCTAGATGGTAAAGGGATATTACAGGGAGGGGGGATCACTTGTTGTTCTTGGTTTGATGATACTCCTTGATATGTTTGATTTATCTCTTTTTAAAATTTTTTATTAGTTACTATTTTATAGATCACAACATAAAAAACACAAACCATGGAAACATTTTGTTGCTAGAATATCATCTGAGAAAAATACTATACCATATTGGGATAAAAATCTTCCAAGTGGAACTATATTGAAAATATTCCCTATATTGAGAGTATTTCCCACTGTTAGGCCAGGTAGGGTATGACCGAGAATTAGTATTATTTTACTGTAACATGTGAACTAATATAATGGATTACAATTAGTTTTTCATGATTTTCCCATTCAACACATGGTAGCAGTATGCCTACTAGATCATTCTTATCAATGTTGGATACTTATTCATTATAATTTCATTTTGAATTTCATTTTTTCCCCATTTCTCTCAAATCCTTATTATTCTCATATTAATACTAATAATAATAATGACAAAAACAACAACAATAATAATAATATTATTATTATTTTTTATGCCTCAAGTTATCCATCTATTTCTCATCATTAAGATATGTTTGTCATTTTAATATTTTTTAAATTAACTATTCATAATATTATTTTCCACATTAATGTATATAAACATCATTAACAAGATGGATTTCAAATACATTTCATTATAAATTTCTATAAGAATTAAAAACATTGTTTTTAATGTGGAAAAACAATGTTTTTTAGGTAAGAACTATTTTAATCCAATGTGAACAACACACGATGATTTATTTTTGAAAAAAATATAAATTGAGACCTATGTTTAGAATGTGTATTATAGAAAATAATGAAGTAGGTTTTTTATTCAAATTTTATACACAAGCCATGGTTTCATTTAGAGTGCCAATAGTGTCTCACACTCACACCTATCATATCACATCATTTTTTGGATAATGTTCTATATTTGTTTTTATCACCCAGGAGAGATGTTAGGGTTTCTGATGGAGTGTGACCCATAAGGTCACATAGTGATCAGATTTCTCATTTAATATATTTTTATTTTATGTATAACATTATATATATATTATCGTAGGCATTACATTATTTTTAGTGTGAAATCATAAATTTTTAATTAATTTATGTTGGTTCTCATGGTTATATATACATAATATTTACTTTTGTTTAATTATGTGAAATTGTTCACATGGGTTATATTCTTATTCTCTTGTCTCTTGTCACTACCGGAGGATGAATAGGAAAATACCCCAGGGATGATGTGGGATGTTTTGGGATTTTCATTTAATGGATTCCCCAAGTTTATTTATGACCTATAGAATAGAGAAAATTTCTGTATCTAACCCACAATCAGATATTTATTGATACAAACTATTGACTTCAATGTGAGGTTATTTATTTATGGTCACTTATACTTCTTGGTTATTTGTACTTCTGCATATAATAGGGTTACTCCATTAATTCAATACATAGCCATTTTTATCTTCTTCCCTAAAAGTTTTTACTAATATAAATCAGAAAATTCAGTAATAACATATGGCATATTTTTTTTTTCATTAAAATATTTTTTTGACAAATATACTAATAAAACTTATTATGATGATTAAAAATCTGGAGAAATTAAATTATATTAATTTTCGTAAAAAAATAAATTATGCATCAAAATATATAATGATCTAACAATACTTATCTGCTTATTGGGATCATATAAAAGCACAAGAGGTATAGAGAAATTTAATTTTTTAAATAAAAAAACATTATATGAGGTTAGTTGAAAAATATAAAAAATATTTTCATAAAAGGAAACATTAGTTGTTAAAAAAATTTATTAAATATTTAAAAGGATGTAATGTTATATAAGAATTTATTTAATGACACAAATTAGAATAATATTTTTAAACAACATATATGATTTTGGAATATTGATTATTATATTTTGCATTTTCTTCAGAGTCTACAATAGGAATTTTAGGATGTGGTAAATATATAGTAAAAGGTTCAAGAATAAACACATAGTTAGAATTAGGGAAAATCTACTGAAAAAAATGTTTATGTGAAAATCCAATAGGATTAGTAAATTATGTGGTTGTGGTATGTGTGGAAGAGATAGGGACAGTGGGAGGGTCTTGAATAGTACGATTAATAGTCTAGATATTATGATATAATAGTTTTGTAAAATCATCTATATATAAAGATCCATAGTCTATGGAATGAATGAAATCATATTTCGTTTTTAAAAAGGATTCATGAATATGATAGGTATTCATAAATTAATGTAAATGAATCTTGAAGTCCTAAGTTAGAGGATGAATTATGAGATCATTGTATAAAAACCCAATCATGGTCTTCAGATTTTAACTTCTGAAAATTATGCTATGATAAAAGGCAATAACTTTTATATTGTTTCTATTTTTCAAATTTCTAGTTTTAAATCATGTTAAAATGATTCCAAAATTGTTTATATCAAGTGATTAAAATACAAAAAACACTATTTATTAGCTATTATGAAATTAATACAATTACACCATAAATTCATATATTTTGAGACTTCTTATATAATCTTCAATAAAAAAAATTTCATGGTATGAGGGGGTGTAGTAGAAGATGGTATTGATGGATGAATAGTTGGAAAAGAAGGATAAATGAGACCATTGGAAAACCATTGATAAAAATTCCCCAAGAGGTCCTTAGGAAGGTTTTTATTTTCTTTTCCCTAAGCCTAGGTTATTTCAATCTCATAATTCCTTTAATATATTTAGAGATGATGCTTTAGTTGAGAATGTGATATGATAAATTTTTCTATCCTTGATATTTCATATTCTATTGGGTTCTACTGATTCCCCATTACCGATGAATAATTCATTCAATACACCAATAAAAACTAAATGAACTCATCTAGGTCATCAATTGTTATGAATTATTTAGAAGTATTATAAGTAAAAATATTTTTCAGTATACTAAGAGTAAACTGAATACCAAATAGATCAACATTAAACATCAAATTCACTATTACAAAGGATTTATGTTATAGTATTGCACCAATTTCGACCTCAACAACTCCAATAATATTTATCATAGTAGATCAAAGAGTGGATGTAACTTCTGTATCTAAATGTTTATCAACAGATTTAGTATGAATAGGGCCAAATAACTCTACGTGGACTTGGAAATAATATTTTTATAGGTGGATATACATCATCATTTTCATCAAGATATATTGAATAAATTAAGGGCCCTTTAGATATATTTTTTGGTAGAATAGATATAATATCCATAATGACTTTGTGGGTTAACTTCATGAACAACACTATCATTATATTCCTCTCCATGAGTGGTTTCTTCTATTTTATATGGAGAATAAGTTCATCCAATAATAAGGATCTAGGAAAATGGTTTTCACTACTATCTATATCATAGGATACAATTTACACCCAAAAATTACATTGATCAGAATAATTCATTGACACCTCTGTATAATCAATATAGTTATCTCCCAGCTACTCTTCATTAGATGATAAAGGTATTGGTGATTATAGTTATCCAAAAGATATAATAGAATATACACATTGACTGAACTCACATGTTGTCATCACAAATATAATATGATAATATGATTGATCCTCCAAATCGATAACATCCAAAACAACATCAATTTCTTTATGAAAAATATTCAACTATTTCATCATGATTTTTGATATAGATTCACGTTTTTTAATTTTAATAACTAGATCCTTGGTGGGAGTGAAATTCATATAGTAATTCTCGTTATCTATAATGTAACACCATAAGATAGTGTGGTAAGTTATTTTCTTGAATGTAATTCAATAACTTTCGATACACGCAACACCATGTTCGAGTGCACCACGACTTAAAAAACTAGCTGTTCAAATAGCAGTTATGAACAATGATAAATAAAATTTTAATTTTATATACTCTATAATTTTTTAGAATCCATATTATGTGTTTCTTAGACATAATATAAGAACTAATTCATTTTTTTAGATAAAAGATGTATTTTTCAAAAAAATGAAAATTTACCACCTTTTAATGGAAAAACCTTATCAAACCCAATATTTGAAAAATTTATATATTCAATTTAATGAAATTAAATTCTACATTAGAATTAGGAGATAGATATTTATTTTGGATAAATTTTCGGTAATTTTCTAATAACATACATATTTTGATGAATACTGAAAATTACTAAATTGTAATTAAATAAACCTTTTTTAAATCAAAATAATTTATAGTGATAAATTTTTTATCATAATTTTTTTGAACTATAATTAGATTATATTTATATCATTTAATACAATTTAGGTCATTATATGTAATTTCACATTTCAATTTTACATAAACACATGTTAATCTTTTGATAGTTTATACTTTTTAAAGACCCACTTTTCGTCATTGGCAACAAGAATTAATTTTAAATTAATTAATGAATCTTATATGATAGGAATTTGAAAAAATAGAATTTATTTTTGAATTCAGAATTTCAAAATTATCATAAGATATATTTTTTGTATTTTTCTGAAAACATTCAATATTTGATTAATAGTGAAAAATACTTTCTTATAGTATAAAACTGACATTCTATGTAAATAAAAATTTAGTTTACCTAAATATTTTATGAGTAAAAATAGATATATAATACTTATATAAGGTCAATTTAATTCATTAGAGTCATTTTATAATAAAATTAGATGTTTAAAATTTTATTGAACTTTTTACCATATTTTACCCACCTCCTAGTAGCATTTGAAATTTTCCATAAAACATAATTTTACCTCGTCTGGGAGTTGAATTTAAAAAATATGAGAGACATGATTAATATTAGTAAGTAAAATATGGTTCAATAAGATGAAAATAATTTTTGGTGAATATTAACTTTTGAATTTTAGTTATCATGGTTAAAAGTAAATAGAGCAAATAAGGGTAAAAATGATATCATTATTACCCTAAGACATTTCCTAATTCTATTGGATATGTATTATTTGACCAAAAAGAACCTTATTAATAAAATAAAAACCTATTTGTTCCAATTCAATTATATTAGGACATTTGTTATTATTTAATTTAAAGAACAGTTAAAATAGTTAAATTCAATGTTAAATAACCAAACAATTTTTAATATAGGGTTACACAAAATATAAATTTGACTAAAAATATTCATTAGGAAGATAAAAATATTTCCTATTTAATGGTATGTTATTTAATATTTTTATATGTTAAATAATTTAAATTACTTATCACACATTGATGATGAATTAATTACAATATTAACGAAATATTAAAATCATTGATATTATAAATTTCCGAATAAATGTAAATTGATACTTCTGTTTAATTCCACTAATTTTAAAGGATAATATGACATTTAAAGGTTAGTGGAATAAATTTTATTTTATGTAATAATGTTTCTATGGCTTTCAAAAAAAATCAAATACTAATTAGTGTCAAAATTGACATAATTGAGTTTTTAAAATAAATATAAAAGTATTAATTGATATAATATTCCTAAAAATCTAATTTTCTCCCAAAGTACATATATAAGGTTATATATATAAATAATGAACCACCTGGGGTTGTGTTGGAATTTTATTGTAAATTTATTAACCATATAATATAAAATTACAAAGAGACATTATATATGTAAAACTATTTAACTAAGAGTTAAATCTAAAAGATAAGGTTAATATAATGACTTAGACCTGTATAAAAACTATTTTTTAGAATTTGGAGACCCATAAAAACCATTTCATTGAAATAATTTATTTTTTTCCATTAGAATCCGAAAATGATTTTATTATAAAATAATATTTCAAGATTTTTCTAAAGTGACAGTCACATCTCTTATAAAAGAGAACTTCCCATTCATTTAATTTCACACCTCCAAAGCCTTTTGGATAAACCAAAACATGACCAAATATCCTCTAAACATTCCTCCCTTAATCCTAGAGGCATTTCTTTGGTTATAAATTCATACTATAGTTCCAATTTGATCAAATCAAAAGGAAGAACCCAAAGAAGAGGTAAATATTCCATCACCTCTTTCAAGTTATGTTCTCTTACCACTTCCTCATTCTTTGTTGTTTCCATTATAAAATAATATCTCCAGTATATTCTATACACTATTATGATATTATAAAAATGTTACATCCATATTCATTAATCTATCCACCCTATAAATGACAAATTCACCATACATACATACATGCAGATTACTGTTTCCACATCAAGGTGTAGTTTGTTATTCAAACACGTCATTATTTCGATGGGTATAATAATGAGTATAACTAATGTAATTAATATATAAAACATGTTAATTATTCTTTATATATGATATAACATACAATTACAAACTATTTCATCATCAATATCATCATATTGTCGCTCATGGGTACGTACGGATTGTCGTCTCCACGAATGCGATGAGATTCATTACGCGTCGTAATAATTAAAGAATAATTTTCATTTTAGGATTAAAAATAATGTTTATGAACATAATATAATTATATATATGAATAAAATAAATAATATCCATAAAATACATGGCTTACGTAAGTAAATATATAAAGGAAAAACGATCAGTTAACACCAGAAACGATGATACTACTAAAATTTTATTAACAAAGAAATATTAGAGGATCATATAAGATATCACATTAATGTATAACATTATTTAATAATTTAATAACAGTGATTTAACTATTATATAGTAGGTTGATTTACCCTTGACCAATGAAAAGTACAAGGTAAGAGGTTTTCATCTCACTTCTTATTTATGTGAGATTCATGCTATATAGCCACTATTTTCTTTTGTGTGGTGTACGTACTGCCCATGATTGTATTATTTCTGTAATATAAATTAATTTATTGGTATTTAAATATATATTGTATGATACTTCTTTCATGGGGTGTATGTTTCTTATGTTACCAATTCAGTAAGGGGATTTTAAATTTCAATTTCCACTCATTGGGCTTTACCCATACTTCATTGATTATTTAAGACCATGATTATGTGTAGAATAACTATTCATTATTTTTGTAGTAATTTACACTCCTATTTCTGTGTATTTACTTTTTATACACATAATAACACCATTGATAAATTCTTAAGTCATCGATATGATCTTGATAATAGTAATTTGAACTCAATCTCCATTTATTGAGTTAAACATTCAATTCCTTGGTGTTGTTTTTACAAAAATATGTATGAATGTCCTATGATTGATTTACAATAAATATCCAATAATATTTAATGTATTTCTATTTTTCACACATAATTATTTCATTGACTTATCCTTCACCTAAGGATACGATCATTATAAGGTATTTGATCTCAACATACATTCTATTGAGTCTTCTTTGTTGTAATGTGCCATCTCAATTTTGTTTGGTGTATATAATGATCATTGACATAGTATATCATGTTTCCATTTATTCTCATGATGTTATAACGTTTTGATTACCTCAATTATTTTTATTCAATCATCTCTCATTTTGTTAGGAACTCTAACTAAAATATAATTTTCAATGTTTTAAAATATTATTCTTCTATATCATTCTCATTAATTTCCATGATTTAAAAATGGTTTTAAAGATTTATTTATATGGAGAAGTGTTTTTTAAAATTTTAATTCCTTTCAAATGTTTAAAAGTTGTATGAGACACTTTGATTAAAAAATCTATTTAAAAGAGCTTCTTAATAAATGATGAGACTTTTAATTTTTTTTTAAAAAAGGGGATATCTCTCTCAAATAGTTTTCATGATTATTTTCATCTATGTCAATATCCTTCATTATTCTCAATTGAGGTAGATTTATTATAATAAAATCATTTATATTGTACTGAATGTGTTATTTTTGACAGTGGATGTGCTATTTT
The DNA here is from genome assembly GCA_963277665.1 of Viscum album. Taxonomy (NCBI): domain Eukaryota; kingdom Viridiplantae; phylum Streptophyta; class Magnoliopsida; order Santalales; family Viscaceae; genus Viscum; species Viscum album. Next base: position 29,513 of record CAUJRU010002240.1, read on the forward strand.
TAGGCCATTCATGGTTTGTGGTTAAAATATAGAAATTTCATATGCTAGTTTTAATATGAATATTTAGATTATGTTTCAACATTTTCATATGTGGAATGAATTGGACATAGAATGTGGAAGGTGGATCCCACTATACCTCCTTGATGCATCAGTACGTCTAATGAGACAAACTAGTGTCTTAGCACAAGGATTTGAAAAAATCTAATTTGTAGTATTGGCACAAGGCTAGGACTATGTGGTTATAAAGTTTTGCATTTCACATTCTATCATTATGAGAGTGTCCATTGATATTGCAAGGGATTGTTCTACTACTAGGATATACATGTGAATAAGTAAATGGAATTATTTGATTTTATCTTTGACATATTATGATGAAATTGAAGTTTAAAAGGATTTTGTTTTAGTCTTATACATTGCCTTAAATTTTTATGCTTATTTATGAAAGTTTCTGCTATATTGTTATCCTTACTAAGAATATGAGATCACCCCTTTCTATGTTATATTTTTTCCAGGATGTGAAGAAGTATATTCTGGTTGACCTGTAGGGATAGACTAAGGATATAAGTGTTTTTAAAAAGGGGACACAATGTTGTTGATGTTTTTATTTCAGTATATAATGTACAATTTATGAGTGTATCTAGTACTTCCAAAGAAACTAAACTAATCAGTCTTTCAGGACCTAATTCCATGTATCATTCCAATGATATATAATAATGCAACAACTCTGTGTTACTGGGTCTGGGATGTTACAGATGGTATCAGAGAAGTTTAGTACAAACATGGAAGCAAGATTTAGAAAAAAAAATCTGATTAAGAAGCAATACCCTAAGATAGAGATTGATTATTAGAATAGAAGAACATCAAAAAAATAGGGTAATGTAAATATTATGTGCATTCTCAAAGAAATACATCCCTCTACGGATACGAGCAGGTAGAGGAGGCTCGAGAATAGATGTACGTTGGAGTGAAAACTCTGACAATGAGTTTTTGGCTAGACCCGAGGTAACTTGGTACACGGCAATGGGCCTTGATTCACTCTTGGTTATGATACTACAGAGGGATTTTCTTAGGATAATTAAATTTTTTTAACAAACTTATTTAATGTATTTTTTGTATAAGGTGATAATAAATAACCTTTGTTAATCGAAATGTGTTTTAGATTGGAAATAAGGTGTTATGATATTCTCTAAATGATTTTATGACTCACACTATGCTTTCTTGAGACACTCAATGGGTAGATTTCAAGGAAGTCATAGTAACATTGAACATTATGTACAAGGTGGGAACGATGGTGAAAATGATCAACGAAATGGAATGTTGATAGGTGTAAAAGATATCATGTTTTTTCCAAATCTGTTTTCAAAAAATATGATCAACAAAATATATATTAACCAACTCCTAGAATCAATAAAGAATAGAAAGGAGGTGAATGAAAGGGGCTCTAGAAGTGGAGACTATGGAGAAATGGAAGCTCAAATTCCATCATGTAGGAAATTTGGATGGAGACAAAAAAAGTGACTCAATGGAACAAAGAATTTCTTTATGTGTTGGAAATAAGGACATAATGTAATGAATTTTCAAGGGAAAAATGAAGAGTACTATGGAAGAAAATAAAAATGATCATAAGAATCAAATTACTACATTTTTTTAAATTTAAGGGACCTTGGAATTATCTGAGTCAATTCCCTATTCTATAAGATAACCTCTAAGTCAATGAACAACCTATTTAGAAATAAATGGATGGGGAAATGTTTAATGAATGGTATTAATTTGGAAGAATATTATCTTGTATGTCTAACCATGTAGTTTGTTATGTGAAAATGATATTTCATGAAGAATTGACTTTTATTTTGTGGATATAGATACAAAGAACTATTTGGGTTTATATAATCCTTGAATTTGAGGCCATTATAGGTTTTTAATTTTTTGGATGAAAATGAGAGGTGTGAGAATACATTTGTGGTTAAATTATGTTATGGTTATTTTGGGTAATTTATCTCATTTTTGGAATGTGATAATTTTTTTTTAAAATGACAACACGTAGACTGTGTGACAACCCATCGTGTTGGACAAAGCTTTGGGAATCTAACCCACAACCAGAGTGTGATTGGGATTTTTCGCATACCACTAGACTACATGTAGTCCCTGGTTAGTGTGACTAATTTTTTTTAGTTAATTGATATTATTGATAAATAATATGTTGATTTGGGATCTAATGTCCTATCAAATGGATAACCTTAGAATATTAAAATGATTTTGTGATTAATTGATAAATGTTGTTTAAGAAGATATTCAATTAGTTGTGAACACTATATTCTTAAGAGAAATAGAATACTATGGTATTTTATTTGAAGATTAATAGTGGATTTATTGCGATTTGAGTAATTTATAGAAATTATTAACCTATTATAGAAAATATGATATTAGGTTAATTACATTTACGTATGTGACTTTTAGAGTAGTCAATGTTATTTGGAGATACAATTTAATAAGTAAGACTAAGTTATAAAATTATTCTATGTTTTATGTTTAAATATTATTTTGGATTGTATTAAATGATTTTAAGGACAATAGTTTATTGAATAGTAGTTATTGAAATTTTGGAAATTTTGGGTTAATTTTAGAAATTAAGATTCGCATTTCTTTATCTAAAGGATTATCCTTTTTGGGGATCGTCTGATCTTGTACTAACCATTTTGGGTTTTATTGAATCTCTAAAGACAAGGGAAATATATAGTTTCTCCTTCATGGATCATTTTATTCTCTAGAAATGGATTCTTGGGCTTCAGGTGTGACCAAGTCATCTTGAATACTCATCATTTGAAAAAAAGATGTGTTTGGGGTAAAAATTTATTAAAGTATGAAGTTATACTTAAAAAATAAGTATATCACTATATATTCTTAGTCAATATCAAAATTAAATTTCTTAACTTTATGAAATTGAACTTAAACATAAAATATTGTCTGTTTACTTTTCCTACTCGTAGACTAATAACTTTTCCCCCATCACAAGTTGGTTATTTTATTGTTGTTAACATTCTCCGAATCATGTTTTATATCACTCGCCATCAGAAAATGACACTTATTTTATCTTATATATACATTAATTCTAACATGGAATCTTAGAATGGGTTATCTTGGGTTACCTTTATACTTCTCTTTCATTATTTTAAAATAATACATTTATTGACTCTTTTTCCAATGTGAGACCTTCAATGAAGTTCCCAATCCCTATTTCAAAATTTTGAGGATGAAATATCCAAAATGGGGGAAGAATTTAACACCCCATGATTTGTTGATAAGTTATTTTTTAATGCAATTCAATAACTTATGCTACACGCAACACAGAGTTAGAGCGCAACACGACTAATCAAACAAGCCCTTCAAAAAGTTGTTATGAATATTATTAACTTAATTTTAAATTTTATATACTCCATATAATTTAATAATACATATTATGTGTCTGTTATACATAATATAATAACAAATTCATTTTTTCCAGATAAAAGATGTATTTCTCAAAAAATGAAAATTTACCACCTTTTAATGGAAACACCTTTTTTAAACCAATATTTTACACTTTTATATATTCAATATAAATAAATTGAATTCTTCTATAGAATCATGACATAAATATTTATATTTCCTAAATTTTTGGTACTTTTGTGGTAGCTTCTATATTTGGATAAATGCTGAAAATTACTAAATTTTAATTTAAACCATCTTCTTTTAATTGAAATATTTTATATTTTTAAATTTTGTATTTTAGTGGTTTATAAGTATAATTTGATTATATTTATATCATTTAATAATATGTGGGCCTTCAAATGTAATTTCACATTTAAATTTGACATAAATACATGTTAAATTTTTGATAGTTTTTAATTTTAAAACAAACCGATTTTTAGTTTTGACTATGCGAATTAATTTTAATTTAATTAATGCAACTTCTATGTTTTGAATTTGTTAAAATAGAATTAATTTTTTAATTTGGAATATCAAAATTTTCTTAGTGTAATTGTTTGGTATTTTTTGGAAAACATTCCTTTTCTGATGAATAGTAAAAAAACACTTTGTTATAATTTAAAACCGACTTTTTATTTAGATAATTATATATTTAATTTAATTTTTTAAGTCATAATATATATATATATATAATACCTATATAAGTTCAATGTTTTTCATTTTAGTCATTTTATAATAAAATTTAATGTATAAAATTTTATTGAATTTTTACAATCTTTTACCAACCTCCCAGGAGCATTTCCAAATTTACATAAAACATAATTTTACCACTTCTGTGAATTGAATTTCAAAAATCAGCCAGAAACATTTAATATCAATAAGTATAATGTCCTTCAATAAGATGAATATAATTTTTGGTAAATAGTGACATTTGACTTTTATTTACCACGGTTATAAGTAAATAGGGTAATTAAGTGTAAAAATGATATCCTAATTGTGTAACACATGAACTTATTCTATTGGATATGTATAATTCATCTTGAAACAACCTTTGGAATGAAATAATAATCTCTTCAGCCCACTTGTATTAGGTTAGGATATTTGTTATTATTTTATTTCATGAAGAGCTAAAAGAAATAAATTCAATTTTTAATAACTACACCATTTTCCAAATAGGGATTCACACAATATAAATTTAACTATAAATATTAATTGGAAAGATAAAAATATTTCCAAAATTGTGGTATTTTATTTAATATTTTTTAAAATTATATAATTTAATTTATTTATGACACAGTTATGATACAATAATTACCTTATCAATGAAATATTAAAATAAATGATATTACAAATATCTAAATAAATTTAAATTTACACTTTTGATGAATTACACTAATTTAATAGGATAATATAACATGTAAAGTTTATTTTAATAAATTCTATTCGATTTAATAATGTTTATATGGCTTCCAAAAAAATAATATACTAAATAGTGTCAAAATTGACATAAATTATTTTCTAAAACTAATATTATATTATTATTTGATATAGTATTTATAAAAATAAAATGTTCGTCCAAAGGACATCAATAAAGTTATATATTTTAATATTTAACCACATGGTGTTCTTTTGGCATGTTATAGTATGTTTATTAACCATATAATATAAAAATACAATGAGAAATGGTAAATATCAAACTGTTTAACCAAGAGTTAAATATAAAAGATACGGTTAATATCACGACCTAAACCTGTCTAAAACCTATTGGTAGAGGGTTTGTATACCCATACCCACCTTATCCATTAAATAATCCATTTTTGAGAAACTAGAAACCTAAAATGATTTTATTAAAAAATAATATTTCAAGATTTTCATAAAGTGACCCTCACTTCTCTTATAGAAGGGCACATCCCCTTTTCATAATTTCACACCTCCAAGGACTTTTGGCTTAGAAAAACCCTACCCAAATATCCTTCATACTTTCCTCCCTTTATCCTAGTGGCATAACATTTTTCATAATCCATTCCAAGGAACCCTTTAGATCAAATCAAAGGAAAGAACCCAAAAAAGAGGAAAATATTTCATCACCTCTTTCAAGTTCTTTTCTTCTTCCACTTTTTCATTAATTTTTGTATACATTATAAAATAATAAATCAAGTATATTATATTTAATTTTATGTTATTATAAAAATTTGACATCCATATTCGTTATTCTATCAATCCTATAAATGACAATGTCACTATACATGTGTACGTATGGATTACTGTTTCCACATTGTGGTGTAGTTTGTTATTCCAACACTTAATTATTTGTATGGGTATAATAATGAGTATAAATTACGAAAATAATAAATAAAACGTATTAATAATTCTGTATATATGATATATCATCCAATTAAATATGTTCTCACAAACAATATAATGATATTTTCTCTCATGCGTACATACGGATTATCGTCACCATGAACGCGATTAGATTAATTCCCAATCATAATAAATAAATAAAAATTTTAATTTCATGATTAAAAATAATTTTAATAAACTTAATATCAATCTAGATTTTAATAAAATAAATCATATCCATATTAAACATGGCTTCTGTAACTGAGTATATAAAGGAAAATAGATCAGTTAACACCAAAAACGATGGTACTTCTAAGATATTATTAACCAAACAATATTAGAGGATCATATATGATATCATATTTATTTATATAGTTCTTATATAATTTAATAACAATTATTTAACTATTATACAAGAGGTTAACATACCCTCAACCATGGAAAAGTATAAGGTAAATGGTTTTTATCTCACTTCTTATTCCCATGAGATTCATGTTATATTTCCACTATTTCCATTGGTGTGGTGTATGTACTACCCATTATTGTATTCTTTGTGTAATATATTTTAATTTATGGGTATTTATATCTTCATTGTATCATAATTCCTTCATGGAGTGTATGTTTCATAAGTTACTAAATCAGTAAGTGGATTTCAAATTTTAATTTCCACTCATTGGTCTTTACGCATACTTCATTAATTATTTTACTCCATGATTATGTTTGAAATCACTATTTATTATTTGTGTAGTAATTACCACTCCCCTTTATATTTATATACTTTTGATAAACATATTCACTCCATTGATGTATTCTCAAGCCATCAATATGAACTTGATAAGAGTTATTTTAACTCAATCTCCATTCATTGAATTAAACATCCAATTCGTTGGTGTTGTTTTTACAAGAATATATAGGAATGTCTTGTGATTTATTTACACTATATATCCAATTATATTGAGTGTATTTATATTTTTCACACTTAATTATTTCATTTAATTATCCTTAACATTAGGATACAACCTTTATAATGGATTTCATCTCAACTTACATTCCATTGAATCTTTTTTTTGTTACGTGCCAACTCAATTTCTTTGGGGTATATATTTTACTTTGACAAAGTATACCACGAACCCTTTTATTCTCATGATATTATAATGTTTTTATTACCTAAATTATTTTTATTCAGTTTTATCTCATTTTTAGGACCTATAACAAAAATATCCTATTATTTATTTTAAAAATTTATTCTTACAAATATTTCTCATTAATATCCTTATTTTAAAAATGGTTGTGAGGATTTATTTATATGGGAATTTATTTTTTAACAAGTTATTTCATTTAAAATGATTCAAATTGGTATTGTAATATTTTATTCAAAAATCAATTTTATAGAGCTTCTTGATAAATTGTGAGACTTTTAAATTCTTTCATGAAAAAGGGGGGATAGTTATCCGAAATATTTTTAATTAATATTTTTATCTACGTTAATATTATTCATTATTTTCGGTTGAGGTTGATTTATTATAATACAATCATAAATATTTAATTGTATGAGTCATGTTTGGCTATGGATGCGTTATTTTTATGCCATTCATGGTTTGTGGTCAGAATATTTACATTTCATATGCTAGTTTTAATTTGAATGTTAAATTATGTTTCAACCATTTCATATGAAGAATGCATTGGACTTTTTATGTGATAGGTAGAGCCCACTATAGCTCATCGATGCATCGGTATGTCTCATGAGACAAACTAGTGTCCTAGCATAAGACATTGAAAAAAAATATTATTTATAGTCTTGTTACAAGGCCTTGACTATGTGGTCCTGAAGCCTCACATTATGCATTTCATCATTATGAAAGGGGATATTGATATTTCATGTCATTATTAGACTATTATAATATCCCTATGAATAAGTAAATGGAATTATTTGATTTTATCTTTTCCATATTACACTAATGCATTAGTTTAAAAGGATTTTTTTGTCTTATTCATTACCTAAATTGTTTATTCATATTCATGAAAATTTCCTCTATATTGTTATCCTTACTAAGCATCTGAGCTCACCCCTTTCTATGCTTTATTTTTCCCAGGATGTGATGAAGTATATTATTGTTGACCTACAAGGATAGGATAAGGATATAAGTGTACTTAAAAAGGGGAAGAAATGTTGTTGATGTTTTTATTTCATGATGTAATTTAAAACTTATGAGTGTATCAATTACTTCCAATGATGCTACACTGATCGGTATTTCTAGATATTATTCCATGTATCATGACAATGTTATGTAATAATGCACAGAATCATGGTAACTGGGGTTAGAGTGTTATAGTTGGAATCAGAGGAAGTTTTGTTCAAACTGTGGAAGCGAGATTTAGAAAAACAAACATGAATTAAAAAAAACTACTCTAAGATATACATTGAGTATTAGTATATAATAACATTAAAAAAATTTGGTAATGTAAATATTATGCGGGTTTTCCAAAAAAATACATCCATGTCTATATATGAGAAGGTAGAGGTGGCACTGGAATAGATATACTTAGGAGTGAAAAATCTAAAAAGGAATTTTGGGTTTGACTAGAGGTATCCTGGTAAACAACAACGAGACATTCTGTACTTTTGGTTTTGACACTCCTTGGGGATATTCATAGAATAATTCACTTTTTCTTTAATAAATGATTTGAAGGATTTTAATATAATATGTAAGTAAATAACCTTTGTTAATCCTAAAGTGTTTTAGATTGAAAATAAGGTGATATGATATTCTTTAAATTATTTTATGATTCAAACTATGCTTTCTTGTGTTAGTCAATGGATGGATTCAAGGGAAGTCATAGTAAAAAGGAACATGATGTAAATGTTGGGTACAATGGTGGAAATGAGAAACTAAATGGAATTTTGATAGGTGTAAAAGATATCATGTTCATGCCGAAAATGTTTTCTAAAAATATGATCAACATCATATATATTAACCAACACCCATACTCAATGAAGAAGAGAAAGGCGGTGAATGATTAGATCTCCAACAGTGGAGACCATGGATAAACAAAATCTCAATTTCAATTATGCATGAAATGTTGAATGAGACACATAGGACATTGAATAAATGGGACAAAGAAATTATTTTTGTGTGGGAAAGAAGAACACAAAGTAAATAATTGTCGAGGAAAAATGAAGAGTAATATGGAAGAAAATAAAAAGGATCATGAGAATCCAGTTACAGCCATTTTTCATAAATGTATGGGTCCTTGGAATTACTTGAGTCAATTCCCTATTCTATAGGATAACCACTAAATCATAGAACAACATATATGGAATTAAATGGATGAAGAAATTTTTAAAGTATGGGATTTCTTTGGATGACTATTCCCTTGTATGTTTACCCATATAGTTTGTTATGTGAAAATGATATTGGAGGAAAAATTATCTTTTACATTGTGGATACAGTTATAAAAAACCATATGGTTTTATATGATCTTTGAATTTGAGGCAATTACCGTTTATTAATTTTTGGGATGAAAATGTGAGGAATGAGATAAAATTTGTGGTTAAATTATTTTATGGTTATTTTGAGAAATTTATCTCATATTTGGAATGTTATTAAATAATTTTTTTGAAAAAGGAAAACACACAGACCATGTGAAAACTCATCGCCTCGGACAATGTTGCAGGAATCGAACCCCCAACCAGAGTACGATTGGAATTAATTGCCTACAACTAGACTAATTGTAGTCCCTGGTTAGTGTGACTAATAATTTTTAGTTAAATTATTTTATTTATCAATAATAATTTGAATTTGGATCTTATGTCTTATCAAATGGATATCGTTAGTATAGGAAAATGATTTGGTGAATAAGTGATAAATGTTGTTTCAGAAGTTGCTCACTTTGTTGGGAACAATATATGCCAATGGAAATATAATACTATGAGATTTAATTTGAGGAGTAATCGTGGATTTTTATCTGTGGTTTTATTGTGTATTTATTTCGATTTGGGTTATTTATGGAAATTATTAACCTATCATAGAGAATATGTAATTAGGTTAATTACTTTTATGTATGTGACATTAAGAGTAGTTGATGTTATTTGGAGATACAATTTAAAATGAAAGACTACATAATCAAATTATTTTATGTTTTGGGTTTCAATATTAGTTTGGATTATATTAAATTATTTTAAGGAAAATTGTTTATTTATTGGTATTAATTGATATTTGGGAATTCTTGGTTTAATTTTAAAAATTAAGAGTAGTATTTAAATCTCTAAATGATTATAATTTTTGTGAATCATCTGATCTTGTACTAAAAATTTGGTTTTGGTTAATATCTAAAGGAAATGGAAATATATGGTTTATCCTTTGTCGATCATGTGACTATATAGATATTGATTCTAGCGCTTTAGGTGTGACCAAGTCATCTTGAATAGTCATCATTTGAAAACAAAAGATGAGTTATTGGTATAAATTTATTAAAGGATGATAATCTTCTTTAAAATTAAGTATATCCTTTTATTTTCATAGTCAATATCAAATATAAATTTTGTAGATTTATGAAATGGATCCTAAAATAAGAAATTTTTTCTGATTACATTTTATACTAGAAAACTAACGATCATTTTCCCCATAATTTTTTTTTGGTTTTCTTGTTGTTAACTTTCTCCTAATCGTGTTTTCTATCACTCTCCATCATAACTTAACACATATTTTATATTATTTATCCATGTTTTCCTACATCGAATCCTAGTATTGTATATCTCAGGGGACCTTTGTACTTATCTTTATTTCAGTTAAATTGATATTTTTATTGACTCTTTTTTCGATGTGGGACGTTCAATGAAGTTCCCAAGCCCAATTTTAAAATTGCGAGGAAACAATTTTCAAATTGGGGGAAGAATGTAAAACCCCATTATTTCTTAGTAAGTTATTCTCATTAAAGTAATTCAATAAATTGAGATACATGCAACACCTAGTTTGAGCACACAATGACTTACTAAACCTGTCGTTCAATATGTAGTTTTGAATCGTATTAACATAATTATAAATTTTATATACTACATATAATTTTATAATCCATATTTTGTGCTTCTTAGACATAATATAACAACAAATTCATTTTTTTCAGATAAAAGAAGTATTTCTTAAAAAATGAAATTTTACCACGTTTTATTGGAAAACCCTTTTTAGGAAAAATATTTGACACTTTTATATATTAAAATTAATGAAATTAAATACTTATTTATCATCATCTCATAAAAAATATATTTTGGATTAATTTTTTGTACTTTTCTGATTACTTCTATATTTTGATGAATAATTAAAATTACTAAATTTTAAATGAAAACAACTTGTTTAATCAAAAACATTTATAGTGTTAATTTATGTATTTTAATGGTTTTGAAGTATAATTATATAATATTTTTATAAATTATTAAAATTTATATCTTTATAAGTAATTTCACATTTAAATTTGACATAAACACATGTCAATATTTTGATAGTTTTTATTTTTTTTAAACCATATTTTTAGTTTCGATAATGGGAATAAATTTGGAATTAATTAATTCAACATCTATGTCATGAATTTGGTGAAATATAATTAATTTTTGAATTATTAATATCAAAATTAGATTAGGGTAAATATTTTGTATTTTTATAAAAACATTAAATTTCGGATGAGTGCGGAAAAACATTGCATTATAGTTCAAAACATACATTTTATTTAAAAAATTATTTATTATATATAAATTTTTTTAAGTCAAAAAATATATATAATACCTATATATGTTCAATTAAATTAATTGGAATAATTTTATAATAAAATAATATGTATAGAATTTTATTGTACTTTTTACCATCTTTTACCCACCAAGTAGGAGCATTTGCAAATATAACTAAAACAAAATTTTACCACTTCTGTGAGTTGAATTTCAATAATCCATGAGACAAGGTTAATATAGGTAGGTAAAATTTGGTTCAAGAAGATTTAAATAATTTCTTTGAATAGTAACTTTTTCCTTTTATTTACCATGGTTAAAAGTAAATAGGTAAATTTAGGTAAAAATGATATCATAATTACCATAAAACATATCATAATTCTATTGGATAAGTGTAATTCTACCAAAAACAACCTGTGGGATAAAATATGAACCTATTTGGTCCAAATGTATTAGATTATGACATTTTTTATTATTTTATTTAAAGCAGATTTAAAAGAGTTAAATACAAAGTTTAATAACTAATAAATTATGAAAATAGGGATACAAAAAATATAAATTCGACTATAAATATTCATTATAAAGATAAAAATATTTCCTACATAATGGGTTTTTATTTATAATTTTTAGACAATAAATAATCTAATTTATTTTTGACACAACGTTGATGCAGTTTATACCATATTAATGAAATATTAAAATAATTGATATTATAAATATCCAAATAAATGTAAATAGAAACTTCTGATGAATTTAACTAATTTTATATGTTAATAAGACATGTATAGGTTATTTAATAGAATTTTATTCGATGTAATAAGGTTATATGGATTTCCAAAAAATCAAATACTAAATAGTGTCAAAATTGAGATAATTGAGCTTTAAAAAAATATTATATTCTTAATTGATAAAATATTCCTTAAAATATAAGGTTCAGCCAAAGGACATAGGTAAAGTTATATATATTAATAATGAACCAGTTGGGTTTCTATTTTCTTGTTATATTATGTTTATGAACCATATAATATTAAAATAGAAAGATACATTATAAATGTCAATCTATTTAACTAAGAGTTAAATCATTATGATATGGTTAATATGATGACTTAAAACTGCCTAAAACCTATTCGATGAGAGGTTTTAGACCCATACCCACATTAGCCTTTAAATAATTCATTTTGGATTTATTATAAATCAATCATGATTTTATTATAAAATAATATTTCAAGCTTTTCCTAAAGTGACCCTCATCTCACTTAAAAAGGGCACATCCCCTTATCTTAATTTCACACCTCCAATGTCTTTTATCTCTAATAAACGATTAAAAAATATCCTACCAACTTTACTACCTTCATCTTAAATGCATTCCATTGGTGAGAAATTCATCTTAAAGATCCCTTTTGATCAAATAAAAAGGAAGAAACTGAAGAAGAGGTAAATATTTCATCACCTCTTTCAAGTTATTTTCTTATTCCACTTCCTCTTTCTTTGTTGTTTCAATTCTAAAATAATAACTACAGTATCTTATATATAATTATCATATTATAAAAATGTTATATACATATTTATTATTATATCTGTATAGTACCACAGCTTGATGTACATATACATTACATTACTTTTTTTGGAAAACTTAATACAAAACAAAAACCAACACTCATGGATCGTAATGGTTTAGTGACTTAGGAAAATCAAAAAAAATATTCTAATCGTTGTGAGAGATCATTAATATATCCCATAAAGATCTTCCCCTGTGGTTTTATTACCTAAAACGTTTCTTTATATCTTTGGGAAAAGAAAACATATAAAGGGTGAGCTCAAATGCTCAGTAAGGGTAAACATAGAGAACATAAAGCAATCCATAAACATTTGAATGCAAAAACTTGAACATAAAATCTAAACATCAAAATCTTGAGAAAAGTTATAAATCATGGAAGTACGTGAGGAATATATCATAATGGAACAGTAATCCTGATGAAATAGCCTTGAAAATAAAACATGTAATTATTTCCACCATTAAGAACCTGTTATGATTTCCATAGTAGCCAATGCATTGATTCGAAGACCATCTTAGTGGAAAAAGTCCCTTTCTGAATCGATTTCACTCATCGTTTCAGTCCTGTAACACCGGACCGGATTAACTTACCATTCCAGCCATGTCTATCTCATGAGATATAAATCTTTACCCAATTCATTGGAGGGATATATAGGTCCCACCCATCTCTTAAAGAAATCATTCTTACTTGTGCCACAACATTAACATAAATCATTAATCATTACCCAAATTAATAAATGGGTTTCATAAACATCATCCCATCATAACATAATCCATACAAAAAAATGGATATCAATTCATCATATGAAAATTTAAACCATGTATATCATAAAGACATTAAACATGAAACATACACTTATGAAATAATGTCATCCTAGATGGGAAATGGTTTTGATAAAACATTTGAAATGAATTCTTGAGGAAAATATCTTTTCTTCTTCAAAATCATTTTCATTTCGAAAAATTACATGAAATTTTAAAAGAAAGATATTTTTTTGGAAATAATCATGAAATATTTTGGAGGAAGCTTCATGAAAATAAGGATTTATAAAACCGTCAAAATCTGTTCGTTCCGTATAAGTTAAAAGAACATTCTTCTCGTACTTTTGCCGAAAAAGCCAAAAAGTACCTTGTAAAAGAAAGATTCCAGAAATACCATGTAGTAAAATTTAAAAATGGGTAAGAAGCACTTTAAAAATACATGAAAACACTATTATAAAACCTGGACATGGATTATAGAAATTACCTTAGTAGATATTTACGAATAAGAAATATCGGATAAAAATGAGATTTGCAAAATTATCCCTTACCTTATGTCTGATATTCTTCGTATTTATCTGAACATCCTGTATAATGATTTAAATAATGTCATTGACTTATTACATAATCATATTAATTGTTATTATATGATATATGGTTCACTTATGTATTTATATTACTCGTTCATTTGTCAATTCCATGTTAATGTAGCGTTTTGGGTAAAATTGTTTTATTTATCGTACATGTGTAGACTTGTTGTTCATGATATTATTATTTCTTATATTATTATTTACTTACTTCCAGAATGTAAAACATGATTTATATATCATATATATTCAGTATATATATATATAATAGATAGATAAATGAAATGAAACACACTGTTCATGGAGACGGTAGATTGTACGTACGCATGAATGCTGTTTTCATTTCCTTATTGAATTGAATGGAATTAAGTATATGAGATACATATAAATAAATCCATTAGCATTATTATGTTATATATTTCATGATTAATTATTATATAAACATTATAATCATTCTTGAATGGTTAACATGGGGAATGAATCTCATCGCGTCGTGGAGACGGTAGTCCGTACGTACGCACGAGCGATGATATCATTCCCATATTTATTGAATCGAATTGGAGTGAATGACATAATATATTAGAATCAGTATGTTGTTATAATAATCATATTTATTTATTCATTACACCATTATACCCATCCAAGTAATGTGGTGGTGGAAAAACAGATTTCACCACAGCGTGGAGACGATATTCCCTACGTACGCACACGCGGTGATTTCGTTTTCCGTAGGATGGATAGAAGGTGAAATGTGGTTGTTTCATATTTATAATAACATATCAGTATATTAGTAATACTGATGTTATAACTTTATAATGAAACAACTAAATAAGAAGAAGAAGTTGAAGAAGAATGAAATTGGAAAATATAGGTAATGGATATTACCTCTTCTTTGACGTGCCTCTTCTTAACATCCTCTTAAGGCACAAGAGTTGGTCTTTAAAGAATAACAGGACTTCTATGATGTTTCTAGGGATGTGGAGAAGAGAAATTTTCAGGTTTTTGCCAGGCTTGATGGCTCAAAGTGGTGTGAGGAAGAGGGGGAGGAGATGCCCTTTTATAAGAGAGGAGAGGGGCACCTTTAGAAAAACTAAAAATATTATTTTATTATAAAGTCATATTCGGTTTTTAATTGCTCAAAATTAATTTATTTCGAAGCTATGGTGGGTATGGGTCTATATCCTCTCATCCAATAATATTTGGACAAATTTATGTAATTTTTTTAAACTTATTTTTTAGATTTTACTTTAAGATAAATAATTTCACTTTTTCTGTGTCTTCTTGTTTTCTAACACTATAAGGTTAAGAAACTTACTATAACAATCCAAACGAACCCCAACCTATTTATTATTAATATATATAACCTTATTTAAGTCATTTTGACAAACCGTATATTTTTAAGAATAAAATAACAATTAATAATATAATATTTTTTTAGAAACTATTTTATGTCAATTTTGACACTATTTGGTAATTGATTTTTGTGAAAATCATAACAGAATTATTAGTTCAAAAAAAGTTAATTAAATCAATAATTACATGTCATATTAACGTATAAAATTATTTTAATTCATAAAATGTCTCAAATTACATTTATTTGTGTATTCATAACATCAAGTACGTCAATATTTCATTAATAAGATAATTAATGCATCATCATTGTGTCAAAAATAAATTAAATTATTTAATGTCTAAAAATTATTAAAAAAAAATTATTTTGGAAATCTTTTTAGCATTATAATGAATATTTATAGTCAAAATTATCTTATGTATAACCATATATATAAAAAAATTATTTATGAAACATTGATTTTAACTATTTTAACTTTTCTTTAAATAAAATTATAATAAATGTCCTAATCTAATCCAGGGGGCCTAAATAGTCATATTGTATTCATAAGTTTGTTATTGGTCGAATTACACTTATCCAATATAATTAGGATATGTTTTAGGATACTAATAATATCATTTCTACCCTTAATTACCCAATTTACTTTTAACCGTCGTAAAAAAAGTTAAAAGGTACTATTCACCAAAAATTATTTTCATCTCATTGACCCACATTCTACTTATTGACATAAACCGTGTCTCTCGAATTTTTTAAATTCCATTCACAGAAGGGATAAAATTAAGTTTTGTGTAAATTTGCAAATTCTCCTAGGAGGTGGGTAAAAGACGGTGAGAAGTTCAATAAAAATTTTATATATCCATAATTATTATAAAATGACTCCAATGAATTAAATTGATCTTATATTGGTATTATGTATCAATTTTTACCTAAAATAAATTTAAATAAAATAAAACATTATTTAAATAAAATGTCTGTTTTTAAATGGTAACCTAGTGTTTTCACTATTTATCAAAAATTGGTAGTTTTCAGAAAAATACCAAAATTTCACCCTAAGATAATTTTGATATACTGAATCCAAAAATGAAGTCCACTTTGAATGATAAAATTTCAAAAAGTGGGTATTACAATTCATAACGGCTAGTTCATAATAGTATTATAATAATATCTCGTCTAGTGAAACTTGGTATTGCGTACTACACACGCTATTGAAGAAGGTCTTCATTGCGTGTAATGCAAGCCATGTCAAGGCTGCGTGTAGTGAAATCTTCATTTTATGTTATGTATAAGATAATCAAAACAAAATATAAACTTAATGTTGCATAGAATAATTTCTACAAAATGAACATGAAATTATGTGTAACACTAGCCAAGGATAGTCTTGTGTATACTGTAAGCTAATACGGTGTTGTGTATAGTACATGAAAATCTTGGTGTAGCGTAAAACATAAGACATCAAAGTAATTAAAATAATATATCTCATAAAATCTTGGGCTGTTATATTCTACCCCCCTTAAAATGAATTTCTCACTCAAAATTTGTTGGGGTTGTAAATTGTTTACTACTTGAAAGTTTCTTTCATAGAAACCCACATCGTAAAAAAGAATACTAAAACTTCATTTTAAAAGGAAAGTTAGAAATGTAACGGCTACCCAGATTAACTCATCACTGGGTTTCCTCATAAGAGAACATAGGTGAAAATATGGATATGGAAGAGAAATCTAACCATCATGTTCTGATGGAGAGTGGTAGAGAACATGGATATGAAAAAGCCAACAATCAAAAAGCCATAGATTTGTGATGAGCTATGGTTCCATCTGATTCGTTGGATATAAGAGCACTAGGACAACATTTTTGTTTTTCAATATCATTTACCAAAAGTTTAAAATTATTCATTAGAAGAAATACTTGCTTGATTTTGGTTCAATCTCACTGTGGTTCATGCTTTGAACAATTTCCACTACATCTCTTAATGAAATGAATTTGAATTTTTTATTCGTGAAGTGCTGATAGATCATGTGATAGAATGATGGGTCATTCCATCTATTTTAAACAAAAGGTTAGCAAAAGTTATCAAATATACAGAAGTACATATATGGTGAGGTTAAACATATACGATTCCAAAAATGAACTTATACATCATATATCACACCTCTTAATAAAATAAAACTAGTTTCTACTAACCAGGGACTTCCTGTAGGCCTGTGGTAGGCGATAAAGTCCAGTCGCACTTCGGTTGAGGGTTCGATTCCCACAGCCATGTCCGACGTGATGGGTTGTCACCCATCCTTCAGGTTGTCCTTTTTATAAAACAACATTACTATAACATCCCATCAATAATATCGAAAAAAATGTTATAGCCTTAAAAATTACTAAATTATATCCATCATAATCCATTTCAAATCTTTAGGGTTATCCAAAATACTTCTATCCAAACTTATATTATAAAGAAAAAAATTACTTCAAATGTCATCTATCGTTACCATAGTTCGTGGACTATATCATATATGTATACTTATCCTTAGGGACATCTTTAGACGTACCATAGAAATATCACTAGGGATCTCACTAATGTTTTCGCATCGAAGTTTCCAAAGGTTAACTAAACCTTTCCTCTAATACCATCTATAGAGGCCCATAGCTTGATGTACATATACATTACATTACTTTTGTGGAATACTTAATATATAACAAAAACCAACACTCAAGGATCGTATTGGCTTAGTGTCTTTGGAAACTCGGAACAAAATCTTCTAATCGTTGTGAAAGATCTTCAACATCTCCCATAAAGATCTCCCCCTTTGGTTTTATTACATAAAAAATTTCATTATATCCTGGGGAAAAGAAAACATATAAAGGGTGAGATCAGATTCTCAGTAAGGGTAAACATAGAGAACATAAAGCAATCCATAAACATTTGAATGCAAAAACTTGAACATAAAATCTAAACATCAATATCTTGAGCAAAGACATAAATCATTGAAGTACGTAAGGCATATATCATAATGGAACATTAATCCTAATGAAATTTACTTGAAAATAAAACATGTAATTTTTCCAACCATTAATCACATGTTATGATTTCCACAGTAGCCAAGGCGTTGTTTTGAAGACCATCTTAGTGGACAAAGTCCCTTTCTGAATCGAGTTCACTCATTGTTTCAGTCCTGTAACACTGGACCAGATTAAATTACCATTCCACCCATGTCTATCTCATGAGATATAAATCTACAACCAATGCATTAGAGATAGATATAGGACCCACCCATCTCATAATGAAATCATTCTTACTTGTGCCACAACATGAACATAAATCATTCACCATTACCCAAATTATAAAATGGGTTTCATAGAAATCATCCCATCATAACATAATCCATACCAAAAAATGGATATGAATTCATCATATGAAAATTGAACCATGTAAATCATAGAAACATTAAAAATGAAACATACACTTATGAAATAATGTCATCCTAAATGGAAAATGGTTTTGATAAAACATTTGAAATGAATTCTTGAGGAAAATATCTTTTCTTCTTCAAAATAATTTTATTTTCAAAAAATCCCATGCAATTTTAAAAGAAATAGATTTTGTTGGAAATAGTCATGAAATCTTTTTGAGGAAGCTTCATGAAAATAAGGATTTATAAAACTGTAAAAATTTGTTCGTGCCGTATAAGTTAAAAAAACAGTATTCTCGTACTTTTGCCGAAAAAGCCAAAAAAGTACCTCTTAAAAGAATGATTACATACATACCATGTAGTAAAAGTTAAAAATGGGTAAAAAGGACTTTAAACATACACGAAAACACTTTTATAAAACATGGACATGGATGATAAAAATAACCGCAGTAAATAATTACGAATAAGAAATCTTAGATTAAAATGAGATTTTCAAAATTATCCCTTACCTTATGTCTGATATGATTCGTATGTATCTGAACCTTTTATATAATGATTTAAATAATTTCATTGACTTATTACTGAATCATATTAATTATTACTATATCATATATGGTTCACATAGGTATTTATATTACCTGTTCATTTGTCAATTCTATGTTAATGTAGCGTTTTGGGTAAAATTGTTTCATTTATCGTATATGTTTAGAATTGTTGTTATTTATATTATTATTACTTATATTATGATTTACTTACTTCCCGAACATAAAACATGATTTATATATCATATATATTTGGTATATATATATATATTTAATAGATTGATAAATGAAATGAAACATGCTATTCTTGGAGACGGTAGGTCGTACATACGCATGAACACACTTTTCGTTTCCTTATTGAATTGAATAAAATTAAGTATATGAAATAAATATAAATAAATCCAGTATAATTATAATGTCATATATTTCATTGTTAATTATTATATAAACTTTATAATCATTCGTGAATGGTTAACATGGAGAATGAATCCCATCGTGTCGTGGAGACAGTAGTCCGTACATACACACGAGCGATAATATCGTTCTTGTATTTATTGAATCGAATTGTAGTGAATTATCTAATATCATAGAATCTGTATGATGTTATAATAATCATATTTATTTATTCATTACATCATTATATCCATCCATGTAAGGTTGTGGTGGAAAAACAGATTACACCACATCGTGGAGACGGTATTCTGTACGTACGCACGCTCTGTGATTTCGTTTTCTGTAGGATGGATAGAAGGTGAAATGAGTTTTTTTCATATCTATAATAACCTATCAGTATATGAGTAATACTGATGTTATTACTTTATAATGAAACAAAAATAGAAGAAGAAATTGAAGAAGAAAGAAATTAAAAATGATCGGTAATGGATATTACCTCCTCTTTGACGCGCCTCTTCTTAACCTCCTCTTAGGGCACTAGGGTTGGTCTTTGAAGAAGACCAGGACCTCTAGGATGTTTCTAGGGATGTGTAGAAATGAAATTATCATGGCTTGTCTGTGAATGATGGCTCAAATTTGTGCGAGGAAGAGGGGGAGGAGGTGCCCTTTTATAAGGGAGGAGAGAGGCACCTTTGAAAAAACTCAAAATAATATTTTATTATAAAGTCATATTCGGTTTTTAAAAGCTCCAAATTGATTTATTTTGATAATATGGTGGGTATGAATTGAAATCCTCACATAAAATAGAATTTTTAAATGTTTAGGTTATTATTGTAACCTTATTTTTTAGATTTAACTTTAAGATAAATAATTTCACTTTTACCATGTCTTCTTGTTTTCTTACACTATAAGGTTAAGAAACATACTATAACAAGACAAAAAAACCCCAAGTTGTTTATTATTAATATATATAACATTATCTATGTTATTTGGCTGAACCTTACATTTTTAGGAATAAAATACCAATTAATAATGTTATATTTGATTTCGAATCGTTTTTATGTAAATTTTGACACTATTTGGTAATTGATTGTTGTGAAAATCATAACAGAATTAATATTTCTAAAAAATATAATTAAATAAATTATAACATGTCATAGTAACCTTTAAAATTAGTGGAATTCATGAAAAGGCTCCAATTACATTTATTTGGGTATTTATAACATCAATTCTGTCAATATTTCATTAATAAGATAATTACTGCATTATCATTGTGTCATAAAAACATTAAATTATATAATGTCTTAAAATTATAAATAAAATACCATTATTTATGAAGTCTTTTTATTTTTATAATGAATATTTATAGTCTAAATTATATTATGTATAACCCTATATAAAAAATGTTTTAGTTATTAAACATTGATTTTAACTATTTTAACTATTCTTTAAATAAAATAATAACAAATGTCCTATTCTAATCCAAGTGGGCCTTAATGGTCATATTTTATTCCTAAGGTTGTTTTTGGTCGAAATACACTTATCCAATAGAATTAGGAAATGTGTTAGGGTAATAATAATATAATTTTAACCCTTTGTTATCCTATTTACTTTTAGCCATGGTAAAAAAAAGTAAAACGTTATTATTCACAGAAAAATAATTTTATCTCATTGTACCACATTTTAATTACTAACATAAAACGTGTCTCTCGGATTTTTTAAATTACATTCACAGAAGCGGTAAAATAATTTTTTGTGTAAATTTGCAAATTCTCCTAGAACGTGGGTAAAAGACAGTGAAAATTTCAATAAAATTTTTATATATCAAAAAATTATTATAGAATGACTCCAATGAAATAAATTGAACTTATATTGGTATTATATATCAATTTGTACCTAAAATAAATTTAAATAAAATAAATAATTATTTAACTAAAAAGTCTGTTTTTAGATGGTAACCCAGTGTTTTCACTATTCATTAAAAATTGAAAGTTTTCAGAAAAATACCAAAATTTCACTCTAAGCTAATTTTCAATATTCTGAATCCAAAAATGAAGACCATTTTGAATGATAAAATTTCAAAATGTAGGTATTACTATTCATAATGGCTTGTTTATAATAATATTATAATAATATCTCTTCTAGTGAAACTTTGTATTGCGCACTGCACACGCTATCAATGAAGGTCTTGATTGCGTGTAATGAAAGCCAAGTCAGGGCTGCGTGTATTGAAATATTCTTTTTATGTTGTGTATAACATAATGAAAAAAAAATCTAAACATAATGTCGTGTAGAATAATTTCCACAAAACAAACTTGAAATTGTGTGTAACACTAGCCAGGAATAATGTTGCGTATACTGCAAGGTAATGTGGTGTTGCGTATAGTACAAGATAATCATGGTGTACCATACAACATAAGACATCCAAGTAATTAAAATAATATTTCTCATAAAATCTCGGGTTGTTACACTATCCACACAATAAATGAAAAAATCACCATACATGTGTATGTACGGATTACAGTCTCCACATCGTGGTGTAATTTGTTATTCAAACACTTAATTATTTTTATGGGAATAATAATGAGTATAAATGATTTAAATAATAAATATAAAATGTTAAGGATTCTGTATATATGATATAACATCCAATTACATAAGATTTCACCATCAATATAATGATATTCTTACTTGTGAGTACGTACAGATTACCATATCCACAAACACGATGAGATTCATTCCCCATCATAATCATTGAAGAATAATTTTCATTTTATGATTAAAAAAAATTTCTCTAAACATAATATCATTTTATAAATGAATAAAATACATCCTTTCCATAACAAACTTGGCTTACGTAACTGTGTAAAAAATGAAAACAAATCAGTTAACACATGAAACAGTGATATTACTAAAATATTATTAACATAGAAATATTAGAGGGTCATATATGATATAATATTTATGTATATAGTTCATTTATAATTTAGTTACTATTATTTAACTATTATATAATTTTTTAACATACCCTCAACAAAGTAATGGTTCAAGGTAAGGGGTTTTCATCTTACTTCTTATTCCCGTGAGATTTATGCTTTATTGCAAATATTTTATTTTGTGTAGTGTTTGTACAACCATGATTTTATTATTTGAGTAATATACATTAATTTATTGGTATATAAATCATCATTGTATGATACATCTTTCATGGGGTGTATGTTTTCTATGTTACCAAATCGGTTAGGTAATTTCAAATATCAATTTTCCCTATTTTGGCATTACACATACTTCATTCATTATTTTACTACGTGATTGTGTGTTTAATCACTATTTATTATTTGTGTAGTAATTTCAACTCCCCTTTATGTGGATATAATTTTGATACAAATAATCAATCCATTTATAAATTCTATATTCATCCATATAAACATGATAAGAGAAATTTTAACTCAATCTCCATTAATTGAGTTAAACATCAAATTCATTGGTGTTGATTTTTCAAGAATATGTATGAATATAATTGGGTTAATTCAAACTGAATATCCAGTCATTTGGAGTGTAAATATATTTGTCACAAATAATTATGTCATTGAATTATCTTTAACCTAATGATACTGTCTTTATAAGAGATTTCTTCTCAACGTACATTCCATTGAGTCTTCTTTGTTGTTATACGACAACTCACATTTTTTTGGTGTATATATTGTACATTGACATTGTATATCATGAATCCAATTATTATCATGATATTATAATTTTTTATTATATCAATTATTTGTATTTATGCCTCTATTTCTCGGTTAGGAACACTAACTAAAATAACATTTTAAATGTTTTAAAAATTTATTCTTCCTAATCGTCCTCATTAATATCCATGATTTACAAATGGTTTTAAGGATTTATTTATATGTAAATGATTTCATTAAAATTTTAATTCCTCTAAAATGTTTCAATGTGGTATGGAACACATTAATTCAAAAATCCATTTTAAATATCTTCTTGATATATAGTGAGACTATTAAATGTTTTCTAGAAAAAGGGGGATATTTCTCTCAAATTGTTTTGATGATTATTTATATCTATGTTAATATCCTTCATTATTCTCAATTGATATTGATTAATTATAATACAATCATCCATATTGTATTGAATGTTTTATGTTTGACTATGGATGTTCTATTTTTAGGCCATTCAAGGTTTGGGGTAAAAATATTGACATTTCGTATGTTATTGTTAATATGAATATTTAGATTATGTTTCAACATTTTCATATATGGAATGAATTGGTCTTAGTATGTGAGTGGTGAGCCCTCTATAACTCCTTGATACATAGGTAGGTCTCATAAGAAAACTAGGGTCTTGGAACAAGGCTTTGAAAAAATCTTATTTGTAGTCTTGGCACAAGGCCTTGACTATGTGGTTACGATGATTGGCATTATTAATTCCATAATTATGAGGGTGGTTGTAGATATTTCATGTGATTATTAGACTCTTATAATATCCATTTTAATAATTAAATTGAATTATATGATTTAATCTTTTCAATATTATGCTGATGTTTATCTTTAAAAGCCTATTGTTTTAGAATTATACATTTCCTTAAATATTTATGTTTATTAATGAGAGTTTTTGTAATATTCTTATCCTTACTAAGAATCTGAGCTCACCCCATTCTCTATTTTATTCTTACTATGATGTGAAGAAGTATTTTATGGTTGACCTACAAAGATAGGCTATGGATATAAGTTTGTTTAAAAAGGGGACAAAATGATGTTGATGTTTTTATTTCATGATGTAATGTAAAACATATGAGTGTACCTAGTAATTACAATGCTACTAAACTGATCAACCTTTCTGGACATGATTCCATGTATTATGCCAATGTTTTGTAATAGTGCACCAACATAGAGTAACTGGGGTCAGGGCGTTACATACAACACATTATTTCTTTCATGTGTTCCAAATTTACCTTTATATTACTACAATTATTTTTGTTTTTTAAAAACCTAATTGATGAGATCACTCATTCATCCCCCTATTGAACAAGTAATATTAAATATAGTGGGGATTATATGTATATATGTAATGGAAAATAATTGAATATTTAATACGGTTAAAAAAATATCTCATATGACTCATAATATAACCAGATAGTCATATTTAAATTAAATTCTTCATCATTTTAAGAAAAATTATAACATTGTGCCTTATAAAACCTATTTCCATATACCATGGACTAATCAGATCTGAGACTAATTTTAACAATTGTTTTCACTTCACATCAGATACAATAGTAAACGATCTTCTAAGAATAACGTGTCTCATTATTCCCTCAATGGAATCCTAAAACTCCAATTGAGCATTATTTATAGGATATGAACATTGATAAATCTCTTTCACTCGTATATACGAATATAGATATATATAGAAATATATATATATATATGAAAATTTTGATTTTTATCCCATAACATTGAAGAATATAATACCCTTTCCACATATAAATTTTTTATTATTCCCATTAATTAGACATTATCTATAATCATATTACCTTAAATAAATTCAATAGATGATAATTACATAATTTCATTTTTTCATAAACCAACCACCCAATTTTTTCTACTAAATCGATTAGTACATAATTAAATTTTTTGTTAGTATCCACCGTACAAGAACATTCTTTTCATCATAGATAGGTAGATCTAACAAATAAGTGTTTCATATCATGATTGAAGTAATCAAAATAAAATAAATTTTTAAAATTTTTAAAAAATATATAAACCAATATGATATTTGTCTTAACAAACTATTTTCATTTTAACCAGTAATGCACAACATTAGGAAATTTTAATGGCTCATTTTTTGGTTTTGATATAATTTGGTTTTGGAGAAGGGATATTTGGGAGGGAAAACAT
This sequence comes from Viscum album, assembly GCA_963277665.1. Classification (NCBI taxonomy): domain Eukaryota; kingdom Viridiplantae; phylum Streptophyta; class Magnoliopsida; order Santalales; family Viscaceae; genus Viscum; species Viscum album. The sequence continues at coordinate 55,540 of CAUJRU010002240.1, forward strand.
CAGTGGATTCAAAAAAAGAGAAATACAGAGATGTGTGTTGATTAAATTTATGATTATATTTATTTTAATATTTTATTAATTAATAGAATAAAATTATAATAAATTGTTATGGAATCCCAAAAAATTATGTAAATAAAATTTAAGTATATATGATAGGTTAACTGAGAATAAAATATCACATATGGATGAATTAATAGGTCACAATTAATATAAACTATGTATTTAATTCATCATGGTAACATAGAGGGTTTATGGATGGTTTACAAACCTTATGCAAAAATTATTATAGTAACTTAATATATCATCGGAAAAAAAATTCATTATTAGTCAGTTGACCATATAATCATCTGTTACAACTACATGTTAATGTAGTAGTGAAATAATTCAATTAAACTAAAATAAAGAGAAATATTTATAGCCATACATTTTAAAAGTATAACCCAAATAGTAAATAAATGAAAATAATACATTTAATAAATAAATTTGGTAATATGTAAAATGGTAGATTTTGGAATAATTAATCATTTCTAACCCGTTTCTGATATAATTTAATCATTCAATATTTAAAGGATTTTTTGAGTGATCAATAACCAGATTTTATATTCCTATAAACTCATGTTTAATATCGCCTTTTTTAAAATTTTCTCCCAAAAAGAAAATCCTTATATCAATATAATTAATTGTTGACCGTGATACATTTTTTTAGAAATTTTTAAATCACTTATATTATAACAAGTTAGCGGGTCATGTAAAAAATTATATCATTATTCCAGTAATGTGTGTTTCAAAAATATTATTTTTTGAAAAAAAATATCTAAATCTATATACTTATATTTAGAAGTAGACAATGAAAAATATTTCTTCTTTGTGTTCCCACAAAAACAAAAAGATAATTTCCAAAAAGGTAATATGTTTAAGAAGTTTATTTTTTATCTAGATTACTACCTCCAACATCAACATTGTAATGTAAAACTAATTAAATTTCATGGAATCTAGAATATGATGGTACCAAATTGATTTTATTATTGGTTTATTTGAGAATAATTTTAATATATTTTTTTCAAATAATAATTGGTTTTATTAAAAATGGGCAACCATATACATAATAAACATAAATGATAACAATTTAGTTTATTAGAGTTCCAATAATGCCTATATATGTTTCCCTTTTTAATGATTTTATACTTTCATCACGATCTAGATTTCATGTTGTACATATAGGATTATTACTAAATTTAGTTCTATCCAAATAATAAATATTTAAAATATAAGTATTTTACATTCATGGAAGATAATTTCATATTTGTATTGAATATTGTGAATATTATGAATGAATTTTATCTATCCCATTAAAATAATTTCAAAATAATTTTCCATCATTATAGAAAATTCAACACACCAAGAGTTTCTCAGTAAACTTATGGTAATATCAACTCCATATATTTAATCAATCAAAATATACATTGAAATTATTTCGGTAAATTGAGTAGGATTAGTTATGGATTTGGAAATAACATTTTGAATCAATAAGGGGTTTATCATATCATAACAAGTATTATGTACATTTTTTAAATCATCCATAACATTAGAATATTTAAAAACATGATTTGGAAATTGAACATTAGGAAATATAGAATATTTCTCCAAAAACATCATCAATAATGTAACCACAATGAAATGAACACTAGAAATCCATTTGATATAGGTTAATATTAATATGTCTTACAAATGATGTAATTGTTATACTAACATCATGCCTAGATACTACTAAAAACGTTTTTTATAGAAAATAATTTATTCATGATTATATCCTTATGAGGACAATAATGCATTTTTATAACAATTGTTCCAAAATTATATAAATATATATATACATTCTTGGTTAAAGTATTTATGTATTCTTTAGGTCTCTCAACTAAATTCAATAATTTATTTATTTCACAATAATTTTTTATTTTAATACTATTACTAAATTTTTATAATTGATTACATCATTAATGTTAATAGGTTCAACATGACACAAAAATTATTGATTTTCAACATGGTTTCTTAGTGTTTCTTGGTTTTGAGTACCTTTATCTAGTTTTCGAAAAAACATCCTTGTGTTGTTTTATTGGATTTTGATGTTTCTTCAAACTGAATTACATGATTCCTATAATTTATCTTCTATATAAAGAATGTATTGTTAGTCCATGCTATGTGATTAATCAGGTAAATAAATATAAATGTATCAATATTATAGGTATTACTAAAATTTATATTTGGATAATTATTAGGAAGGCTATCTACAACGGGTTTGAGTTCGTGTTTTTTTGTCTCGTCCAATGTGACGTGAATAAATTATTCCATAAAATTTTCCGTCAAAAAAATGACAATATATTCTTTACTAGTGGTTGAATAACAAATTAAAAACATCTTCATTAATTTCACGTGAAAACATATCAATATTTTTCATTATGATTTGAATGAATAATTTGTATCCAATATCAAAAACAAAATTTAGTTTAGTTATTCTACCATTCCATAACACATTTCTAATCATTTTCATGATCGGTATAATAGGAACCATACAAATTTAATGGAATGTTTTGTTAACAACATCAATATAAAAATATATAAGAATGATGTATTCACTAATTATAGTCCATAAACATTCATGGATATTCAAATATATTCTTTTTATAACAACATTTTGTTGACGCATTTTAGGGTGTATAATAATTTTGAGTATTTCCAAGTTGTTAGAAGATAGATTCAAAATTATGACTATAAAAATCACTTCAATGGCCATTTTTCAAGGTTCTGATAGTGCAACCACTATGGTTTTCAATTAATTTTTCACAATTTTAATAATATTAATGATATTCACTTTTGTGATATAGGGAAAATACAAATGCATATATTGAATAATCATACATTATTATATAAGAATGGTTTTTTTCATTCTCAAATTAAAACTATATATATTAAAAATAAATATATGTAAACCAATTATTATAGTAGTATAGAGGAATATTCTATTGTTTTTTTAAATTTATTTTATTTATCTTTCCTTTTTGATTGAAATTGAAGAATGTTTCCTTAAATAATTATCATTTGGGTTGATCCAAGGATATTCAATTTTAATTTATATTATTATGACTGTAAATGTTTTTGTTTTATAGTATTCACTTACAAATCAAATATTCACTATCTTCATCACCAAAAAATATTATTTGAAAACAATGAATATAAATTAAATACCGAAAAATAATAATCTATCAATTTGGTAAATAATAATTATTTATTGGAATCATAAATAATATGAGAATTATTTTAAAACACTAAATAAATACCATCATAAATAAATTAATAAATACTATGGATATTTTTTTTAATCAGTCAATAAATAAATAATTAAAATTAAATTAGAATCTGAGATATAAATTTTTATAATTCAAATAATAATTATTGTTTCATTGACATCAGAAGTTACATTTCCACCACCAATATTCACATGGTTCATTAAGATAGAATATTTTCTAATAATATTTCTGAAACATCCACTATATGTACAATATATTATTAATATATATTTTCAAAAACACTATTTAAATGTAATCAAATATGAAATTGCATTGTCTCCTAGATATTTTTGAGTCCATAGAAGATTGAAAATTATATTAAGATTTTTTTAGAGAAATTCCTTTATATTTAAAAATATTTCTGAATTATTACCAAAAAATAAAAAAAAATCCCTTTGACAAAGTGACAAATATAATAACCCATAAACTAGAAATAATGGATTTTTTATACAAATTTAGATGATGACCAAATTCACATCCAATCACTTATTTGGATTTATGGTTTTTTTAGATTATATAATATTTCATGGTTATCAATTATCAAAAAATCATTCCAAATAATTTTTATATTTTTCATTCACCATTTTCATATCATTATTTTTTTTAACAAAATGTCATTTTTTTTCTTTTCTTTACTATTATAGGATTTATTAACAATATATAAAATGTGATTTTTTTTGTATATTTTTATATTTACAATTCATTTAATTCAAGATACCTTCCCACATAATAGAATGTAATTCTAATGATTCGTTTTATATTTTTGATTCAGTAGATATATGATAAGAATAAATATATTTTACTTATAAAGTCATATGCATAATTACTAGTTTATATTTTTCATTTTTATATTCATGGGTTTGTTTTGTGTCACAAGAGATATCCTCTGATATAACCTATGAGGCATTAATTTTTTTCGTTGTCCTTTTCTCTTTATCATCATAATTAATATTATTCAGAATAATTAAATAGTGTGAGTATATGTTACCGTTACACTTTCACTCATAGTAGGTAATAAAATTAGAATAGATATACATTTTCAAATCATTCCTTATGTTTCATCATTATTCTTATATTCTCTTATCATTTAACTTATATAAAAACATCTTCTTTTTATAAGGATTATTTCATCTTTTTTCAAGATGAATAATTTAAATGTCATTGAATTTATATGAATAACTTCCTATAATATCATTATCTTCAACAATATCCTTTAATTATGATTATGATTCTTTGAAAGGAAAATAATTTGTTTCAATTATCATCTTTTTAGTTCACGTTTAGAAAATCTTTTTATGTCAACATCTTACCAATTTTCACTAACATTGGTTTTATCCTAATGTCATATGCTTCATGAATTGAGACATCAGTACCTATTTAATGATCTGTTCGGTATCTAAAGATCCTTAATACTTTAGATTTGTCATCCAATTTTTTCTAATTAGTGATCATAGTGTTTATGATATATTTGATCTTAAAATACATATAAGTGGTAAAATATTTAGGCTTCATTTTGAAAGTATAATATTTGATAGCATATAAATGAAATTATATTTTCTAAACATTAGATGTGCCATCATGTGACATATAAATATTATCTCATGTTTGAAAAAGAAGTATCACAAAAAGATATTCTATTTCACTTAGCATTACATAAAAAATTAAATAATTAATTCATTTATTTATAATTTTAATCATAATAAGAATTAATTATTTTCCCTATAATTTTATAGAAGTATTAGGTTTTTCATATTGATTATAAATATATCATAAAATTTATAAATTCGTGCTCTAAATATGAATTTTAATTTTTTAGCAGAGGGTAATTATTATCATTAATATATAGAGGGTTACATAAATCATTTCCTTTAGAAATAGAATGAAAAACAAAAGAAAAATTAAAGAATTAAAATAAAATAAAAATATAAAGTTGAGAAAATTATCAATGTCAATTTAAAAAAACATGAAAAAACAAATATCATATACCAAATTATTTCCTAAGTGGAAAACTCATGGTATGAATGAATTTATCTTTCAAAAATTAATTTTTTTAAACCAATTTAGAAACCCTTAAATGAAAACATCCTATTTATGAAATATTTTTTTATAATTAATTTTAAACATTTAAATAGTTTCCAAATGTTTTAATAAAAACCACTTTAAATCCATTTTGAAACTTAAATGTCATCTAAAAATAGTATACTCACACTGAATAACATTTATAAAATATACGTGTTAACTATCAATGATATTCATAGAGAATTATTATTAAGAAAATAATTGGGGAAAATATATGAAGTATTAGATAATTTAAAGTAGTATGAAAAAACATTCAACAAATTAGAACATAAAATTGAATTTATAAAAAAATGTTCAATTTTGACATGAATTGTAATCCACTTCCCAAATTTGTGACACAATTCAAATTACGATTAATAAATAATTGTAAAAATGATCCATATTATGGATCATGTTATTATGCATTAGTATGTGATGGATAAAAACATAATCTTCTATATATTTTTTTGTGTGATAAATTTTTTTCATAATGTAACTTGTTTATATTTCTCTTCAAAAAAAAATCTATAATGTACTGACATATATTGAATTTAATATAAACATAGAATGATTGTAATGTAACATAGAGAGATCACAAAGGTATGAAGAGTGATTTTTAAAGACAAAAAATCTGTGATTATCGTCTATTAAACCATTATATTTTAATATTCCCAGGAAAAATCATTAAATGGATCATGAACTGAGAAGATGGAAAATAGAGCTTTGTAGAATCCCATAATGACATAGCCAGTTAGATCTCAGTTTTTCTATATTAATATACAAAATTCTTAACAAGAAAATATCATTGATGAAGAAAAATAATTCACTAATTATTCTGTGTAAAATATTAATAATATATTCCTTTTAATGATTACTCTTATATTATATACTTAAATTATCAAAATTCTCATGAAATCCTTTAAAATATTATTAATAAAGTGAAAAAGTTCATAATTTCTTGAATAAAACCTGGTAATGTTATCTTTTAGTCATATAACATAGAAATCAATTAACACAGTGATTCCTTAATGGCCACATGTTATTATGGTTATTTGTTTAGGTAATAAATTGAGTTAGTTGTCTCTAAAAATATTCCTTTTTTCTCCTCGTGGGGTAGGTTCAAAACAACTAAAAATTTTCATTATTTTTCAACATGAACAATTTATTTCTTCATATGTTCAATTAAATCCTTCATGTGGTAGATTCAATACTTCATTAGGTCACGTGAACTCATAATGCATTCATTTCCATACAAATGTGTTATGTTCAAGAATTATAGATTTTTTTCTTATATTACATCTTGTTACATGTTCATTTATATAACCACATGATTTCAATGTGTGGATACCTCTATATATAATGTCTAGGCCTACATGGATTCATTAATTCTTCATAGAGAATATTTTCAGTACTAATTTAATACCTATCCATTTACTAACTTTTTCATAAAAATATTTAACTCTAAAAAATTATATAATTATATACTAGCAAAACTAATAGTGTTTTTGTGAATTAAATTGTGGGTTTTTAATACTCAGAAAACATTATAATTTTATTCATTTAATGGCTCGTATGAAAATGTAATGTAACATATCATTCTATTTTATGAAGAATATATTAAACATGAAAAAGAGGAAGGTGGATCTCGAAATTATCTAGCCCTCTGAAGCATCAATAATGGTGATGGGTCAAAACAACTGTTGTTTTTTATACCTCCCACTATATTAGTATATTTTTTTAGATAAAGAACTGGATTAAAATTTTAGATATCTAATACTATGCATTAAATTAGTATGGGAACTAAATTTTTTTGGGAAATATGTTTTCATTTATTATTTTGTATATATCATGCTCTCAACTACATTAAATTATGGTGCTATTCAATTTAGATATTTCTTCAATTTTATGTACATCATTATTATGTATTTTTAATTTAAATTATCAATTTTTATTACAGAATAGTTGATATCACCCATTCTCTATCTATTCCTTCCTCATATGATGTAGAATGATATTTTTCATGTAATTCATGGATGGATAAAATTTATGAAAGGATTTCATGGAGATTTTGAAGTTTATATGTTGATTAATTAACTTCTCATATAGGGAATAAAATTTATTGGACACAAAATAATTTTTATATGATAGTTATTATTTTTTCAGAATTCCCTATTCCTATATTCGTAAATGTTCCTAGAAATGTATTTTACCAAATAGTTTTTTTATCTTATGTAATTACATGATTATTTAGTTCTATAATATATAGTTTTCTTCAAATAAAATATGTAATGTATGTATTGATGGTATTAGCCCATGGAGTACAGGCCTAGGGTGTCACATAATATACATAATTTACTTTTTTTTCAAATTGTAACACAATATTATCAAACTAAAACTAATTCTATAATTCATAGAGTTTAACCTCATTATCATAACTTGAAAACAAATAAATCAGAATGGGGTTTTCACTAATGGTTAGTATGAAAAAAATAAAGCATTACATAGTACATTAGAGGGATATTTAGGGCCTACTAATCACTTATATAATAACCATAAATGTGTCCCATAAGAAAATAAAAGAAAATAATTAAATCCTTAAAACAAAAGAATAAGAAACGGTTTTATATAACATTTTTAATGGCATCATAAAAATAATTCCATAAACCAGATCATTCAATATTAAAATCAATCAATTTAAATATTAAATTTATATAATAATATTGAAGAAATTTTATAAATCATTACTTCTTGAAAAAATATAATCATTTATATAAGGAAAAAAATGGAGAACAATTTTTAAAGAATTTAATTTCAAAGGGACAAATTTTTTTATATTTTGAATTAATACAATTGAAACCCAACATAAAAAATGAAATAAAACTTTGCATATTAAATAGTAAAATGAACTAATTAATATAACATAAATTGATTTATAATTTTATTTCAAAACATGAAACATGAAAATAGTTGGGAAGAAAAATTATGGACTTAAAAGAGTATCTTATTTTGAGGTAGAGGATCATTCTGGTAATATTAAACTTTTAGGTGATAGAAAAATCAGCTTAGATGATTTGAATGAGAAGATACAATTTCTTTTTAATGATAAAACTGAATATCATCTGAAATGATAAATAATTATTAATTGGAATATTTGAGATTTATGATTAAAATAAACCATATATCTCAATGAAATATACTTCTATTACTAAATTCCTTTTATAGAAAATAAAATCCAAGAAATAGTAAACAATTTATAAGGTTTTTATTTAGTGAAATAAAAAATTAAAATAATTCCAGTAGAACATACCACAAAATAAAATATTTAGGTAGAATTTACCCCATTTTTTGATATATACTTATTAATAAAAATCAAAAATAAATGAATGTTAATTGAGTTTACAAAAATTCTAATAACTTAAAGAGAATATAAATCAAAACATCATGGAAGTGGGAGTGTAAAATTAAAATTAAATAAATATATAAATTCTTATCTTATTATATTAAATATCAATTAGGACATATATACTTTACATAAATTAAATTATTTTCATAATAATAAAAAGTTCCTAAAAAGTGGGATATATGTTTAAAATACTTACCTTGACCCTTATTAATTTTACTTCTTCACCAAACATACTGAATAATAAAATTATGTCTATTAATTAAATAGACATTAATTTTATTCATAATAATATCAATTTACACTCCCCATTAATAAATATTATATATATATATATATATTTTTTGTTTTGACCTCATTTCCCATATCGAGTGTTTACTATATTTCAAATTTATACTTGACTTTTGGAGCAATATAATAATTTTTTCTTTTTATAATGTTCATATTTATAAAATAAGTAATATTAATGTATAAAATAATTATTAATTATTTTTTTGGTTTATGTTTTCTTTTATTTTTTATTTATTCATCAACCTAGAATATAATATTCAGAACAAGCATATTATTTTTATTTTTAACTTTTGAATGGTTTTGTCATAATCAATGAAATACAAAAAAAATATATTTATTTATTTTTTTAAAATAATTATATATGATATTGAAATATAAATTAAGTTTTCATAATCATCCATGATTTAATTTCATACTATTAATCATGATGGTGGTCAAACAAACCCCAACATGATCATACCATGATTAGTGGATAACTATGTGGAATTTGATTTAAAATGTAATTATCCCAGTAGCATGACTGTATAATTTAGGGTTTAATATAATGATATATAATAAGTATAAATTATTGTTAGAATAATTTACATTCAAGAAAAAATTATAAAATATGAGTAAATTGTTTTCCATCATAGGTCACTATTTCAAAATTGTTAATTTTATAATTATTTTTGATCACTTATATAATTAAGTGGATAATAAAATTTTTCTACCAAAAAAATATTTAGTTCATTGAATAAATATTTTTCATTTAGATAAGTTCTTATTTTATCCATTGTATGGGGTATTGAACAATGGAATTCATCGTATCATATTAGAGGTAGTTTTCACATACGCATGGTAGATGATTTAATTTTTTGATGAATGGGATAAAGAAGAAATATAGTTTAGTATTATAGAATAATAAATACATTATCAATATCATAGTTAAAAAAAACATTTCAAATTTTTACCATTATTTATTTGAAATGGAATAAAAATAACTCGTTTATTCATGATTGTGGTTTTCCACACATACACACTATTCACAATTCAATTATTTAAATAGAAATTATAAATAGTTGTTGAATACTATAAAATCATTATAATAATATATAAGTATACAAATTATAACTATGTTGTCATTTTAATGTTTTCTAATAATATTTTAAAAAGGATTGAAAAAAATAGAAATGAGAAAGAAATATTAGGATCTTATACCTCACATCATTAACTATCAATTTTAAATATGTGTTTAATAATTTGATTGGTGGTCTTCTAAGAAGCCCAAAAAATGCGTGTAGGAATTTTTATAATAGATTATAGTAAAAAATTGGTCGAACAATGGGGTTTGTGTTGTGAAGGTATGTGAGGATTGTAGATCCACTTTTATATGTCAAAAGGGACAAAATTTGTTGAAATACGCAAAGCATTAAAACAATGATATGTCACTACAAAAAATGTGGATCCAAAATTTGATATCTAATGATAAATGGAAGAGATAAGGTTGATAAATCCTAAAATATATTTTATGAACACCGGAATTAAGAATTTTTCAATCCCCTAACCACGTGAATTACAAATCTTAGTATTTTTTACTAAAATATCTAGTTTTTAACAAAGTTAACATAATCATTATTACTAAAATTAATTTCATCTATGACAGATAATTTGGATATAATTATTCTTAATTAGATATCTATGTTTTCTTATTAAATTTCTTATAGTTTTAAAAATTGATTTTAACATGAAAATGATTAATTTATTGAAAATTATTGAGAAAAGATTCTCATGAGCTACAAAAGATGAATCAAAGGTTTCAAATCTGTAATCAATATTTTGATATGTTAAATATAAGGTAAAAAATTCATTTATTTTCTGAAAATTATTCATATATTTCAATGTCATACATGTATACTATTGATGGAATTAAATACAAAAAATTATTCAACTATATACATAAAAATTAAATGGTTTAAAAAAATATATTATAAATCACACTAAAAACCTTTTACATTATACATTAAAAATTTAGGGTTAGTTTTTCTAATTAATATTATAAAATTTATCTTTTTATATAGAGAGTGGAAATATATAATTTATGTATAAATAATTTTTTTCCATGACTGGTGTTTTAAATAAATTATTGATGTTATTATTATTTCATATCAATTTATAATTAAAGGATTTAAAAATCATAGTTCGAGTATAATAAATTTATAAAAGGGTTAAATTTTAATTATTTTGAAAAAATATAAAATAAATAAAAAATTATAATTTGAATCTATTTAAATATTAAAATTTTCCTAAATATTATTTAACCAATATAATTAAAATTAATTTTTTTATATTTTAAAATTAAATTTTACGACTCCATTGGTATTAAATTAATTATTTCATTATTATATATACATAATATAATATTTAAATAATAATATTATTAATATTTAGATATAACACATAGATATAAATGTGTTATTAATAATTTCATTTCATATTATTATTTAATTTTGAGTTATACTATTTTAAATTTACTAGTTAACAATAAACAACATATGTATAACTAGTGTATATATTTCCATTTAAAATATCTATAAATAATATATATGAAATGATCATACTTTTAGTTACTATATTTGTAGGTGATAGATTCCATATATATATATATATATGAAACCATTCTATGATTTCTCCTTTCATGGTATTATTTTTCATATTTATTATTTAAATTCTAATGGTGATTATTAATGTTTATTTTCTGATATTGAAGATGGTAATTCAAATGATTCTTTTATTTTAATTTAATATCTTCTTTAAATTTTAGAATTTTAATGGATGCAATCATCGATGACGTAAAATACATAGTTGTTGTTATTTTATTATATAATTTTTCATTGATATAAAGAAGTGTTATTAGAAAATACAAATATTACATGAATTTTATCATCATCAATTTTATTTTTTTTAAAAAAAAGAGAAAAAATATTCAATTATAAACATATAGTTATGGAACTAATATTCTTAGGACTCGAGAATAAAACATTAAATAATTTTTTTTCAAAATAAGAATACAATTTCTTACATATTATGGGTCTTCACAATACAAATTTTTGTAGAATTTGGTAACAACTATTACGTAATCAACCCATGAATTAAATTTATGTAACATTCTATCTGTTTCATGTTTTCATTATAATAGTCTATTATTAAAATTTGACACATTTTATTTACTAGAATTATGTTCATGTTTTTCAATATATAATCATCGATGTTCCTAATCATTCTTAAAAATCATGACATAAATTCGAAAAATATTTGTGAGAATAATAATATGAGTAAGGTGTGTATATGAATATTTAAAAACATGTTATTCCATTTCAAAACATAGATATCATATAAGAGAGTGAAATTAAAATTAGAAAAATTAAATTCAAATAATCATTTATGTATAGAAAAGAGTTTTACAACAACCAATTATTATTCAAAACAATATTTTATAAAATTAAATCTTAGGGGAATATTGTTCTTGGGGGGTTTTAAGAAAATATGATTACACATTAAAAACAAATTTCAAAAGACATAACATTTTTACCCTTAATGGACCGAAACATTCCTTAAACGAATGATCATTAACATAATATAATATATAAATATATTTCCATGAGAAAAAAATACAATCATATAAAATTCATATAGTATCATCGGGATGTTACCTTTATATAACTCTTACAAGAACCCTTATAAATATAATTACCTAATGGATTAATTATTAAATACTTCTCCAGATAACATAATCACTATGCCCCACATTGGAGATCAATATTTGTATCACTGATCATCACTATCATTTTCAAAGTACTATAACATTTATAATAAACATATAAGCTATTATTTTTTCATAACATCATAGAAATGTTTTGTTTAAAAAAAATATATTTTTTATTTTTGGAGACATGTAACAATAGATTTTAACTTTCTTTTGGTTTAAAAATGTTTTAAAAATAATTCATTGATAAATAAAAATATGTTTTTCTTTAAATGTGAAAACATGTTGATGATTAATCTTAATTAGTAATGACCATGATTATGGGAAATTAATATAATTTCTTTTATGTTAATTAATATTCAATTCATGATTTGGTAAAAATAATAATAACCAAATTCGAAAATGTTTAAATGTTTTATTTTGAATCCATCATAATCAATTAAATAATGGTTTTAAATTTCATATAAAAAGAAATTATGAATATTAAAAACATTTTTGATAAATTTTATTGAACATAGATATTAAGGAAAAATATATTAGAAAATTTTAAACTTTTAGAATAATGTTTTAAAGAAAAATTTGTTACCCCAAGACTAAGAAGTCATGAACTATCATCACATGGACTAGAAATCCCATAAAAATTTCTATCTAAACCAAGTGGAACTCCTATAATATATTTTTTAGCTTCCAAACACATCAGAAGATATTATCCACTAGGTTTACTTATCTATCTAATGTTTATCACTATCATCCATCATGTGTTTGTTCCATTATATTTGTCCTCAATCACACAAATACTAGGAAATATCCATAGAGGTTACCCATCCTGACACAACCCCAGGAAAAGCATAAATTAATTGTAGCAGTCAAATTAAGCATGCTCATTATTATAAAATAAATCCTTTTTAATATGGTTACTAAAATTTCTACTTTTATTTTTCAATTTTCTATATGGGTTGCATCACCCCAAATTTATATCATATTGAACTCATTATAGACCCCAAAATTCAATCACAAAAAATTCCATTACAGGTATAGTTGGGTATCGACATTGATATAATTAGTCATCAAATGTCCTACCACGATCATGAACCTTGTCAACCGACCCCATGTGTCTCCTTTAATGCCTCAAATACCTTTTTATTACACCCAATGTTATTGATTTTTATGGTCTATTATCTATCTAGTGACTATCATAGAGGAAAATCCTTGTCTATTCAATTTTTTTCTTTAATAATACACACACCGTGTATATCATATTTGGAGGTCTCATATCCAAACCCTAAACCAAGAAAATCATTATTTAACCATGGATTTCTAATCAATTAGTCTCCTAAAATATAGGTTCACCTTTATAACCTTAGAATCTTCATTTATCCTTTTATGTCTAAATTAATCGTGGAAATTACAGTAATTATTATTCCTTCTATGTTTCATATATGTATTTGGGGTCTTTTTTATCTATTTTGGTGTTAAAAAGGATTTTTGGTCTGGGGTGTCAACAATATGGAGTTATGTGAGACTTTGGAAAGGTGAACTGTCTAAAAATGGTTAGTAGTTACAATTAGAATATTATTTATAATGGATATGTATATTACTATAGATATTTTCAATTTTTGGGCATAGTTTATCTAACTATTTCATTCTCCAGAAAACTATATCGGTGGATTTTTTTTACACTGTTAGATAGAATAATAGTTTTTTTTTCAAAATGTGACTCTATTCACATGTAATCATGTTCATTTATTTTTAAGGGGATGCAGGTACATCATTATTAGTGCAATGTTTTTTAACAACTCTTCACAACAATGTAAACCATGTGGCTTTTAATAAATGTAAAATTATCAATATACCTTACTTATTTTAACAAGTAGTTTTTAAATATATCATCTATCTTAAACTGGCCTCTCCTTGGTGTTTTAAGTTGTTGTCCCCATGATTCATTGGTGAAAGCTGACCAATTTGGGTAAATATCATCTTGGTATGTTAGAATTTGTTTCTTGATATGTCTTATATTCACTAGATATATCCATGACCATTCGTTCCATCCATATAATGAGATCCAATTGTGTTTTAATGATATGATCTAGGGTTTTTAGTGGATATTTGATGATGTTATTTGTAAATAATGGGTTTTGAAGACTATATCTCTTCATTCAAAATCACTATATTCATAGGTGTTTTTGTTTACAGTATTTGATAGGTAGGTGTATAAATACAATAATTATTTCTCATTAAATACATCATGGTTATTATATATTACTTATTTTCTTCCTTTGAAAATAGATGATTTTAATTTAATTACGAAGTTTTTTTCTGAAATAATCTTTACTGAATTGGAAAGTATTTTTTATGTAAGAATTACATTATATTTTTTTAAGCACATCATGTTGTCTCTAAGAATCCAATATGATGGGTTTTTCTCTAAAATATATTTTCATGCTTTGGAGATATTATATTTTTTCTTGGGAAATACTTTTCTAAAATTTTTTATCATGATTTACAATTTTTTGTTACAAAAAAATAGAAAATTAAAAATCACAAGTGTGTTAGGTTATGAATATATGAAATACATAGTGTATGTGGTACAAATAGGTACGATGATTTAAATATTGATATAATATATGGAATAGTATAATTGGGTAACATAGTATTCCTAGATTCATGTTCAATTAGGTTTCCTATCATGTACTCCCATAAGCTAGGCCCCAAACTTCTATGAATTATATATGATGGTATTCTTTCATTATTGAAATATCAAATATTTACCATATGAATTGTTGATTCTTATAATTTACCAATATTTATCACTTATATAAGTTTTCAGATTATTTTTTTATTTGAATGTTGTGTGTTCTTTAAGAAATTCAAAGGGTGTTTTATGTAAAAAATTCTCCAGGGTAATAATATCATGAGAAGTCATTTCTTATGGATATAACTAATGGAATCAGAGTGATAGAAGTTATATATATTCATGGTGGATTTCTACGTTGTCTTTTCCTCATAAAATGCATTGACTCTGGGTATATGAATATTTTTTTATAAAAAAATTAATGGGTATGAAATCATATATCTTAATGTATTTTCATTTTTTTATATCATTAGTGTTGTGTCAGGATAGTGGTAATGAATAGTCACAAGAAGAAATAGTTTTTGGGATGGATTTTATTTTGTTTCATGAGATGATAATTTTTTAGTATTGTATATATCTTATAATGTATAGTTTTTTATCCTTGCTACAAAATATTATTTATATTAAATTTTTTATCCTTGAGTGTTGTAATTTTTTTTCTAGTGTAAAATTATTCCAAATGATTAATTCCTTTTATAACTATGTTCTTATTTATATTTCATGGAATTTATTAACAATCTATGAAAAAATTTGGGTAGACATCATCGATATTGTTTACATTCAGACTAGAATGTTTTGATTCAAAATGGTATCATAACCAATCCCTAGCTAAAAGAGTTGATCCACAGACTGGATGTGGTTCTTTTAATTTATACATGATCTAAATCATTTCAAGTCTAAGAGAATATGTTAGTTATAGGTTCTTTATAACAATAATTCGGCATTCATCTTGGGTTACCATAGGAAATCAAGGTTTAATTTTTTGTTATTATTTCTATAATTTATGGTTTATTATTGTGACTTATGATTCTCATTATAATGTGTTGGCATCCTTGGATGGATTTCATTATTTTGTGTGTAAATAAAACATAATTAATTGTTTTAATAGTGATAAGTATTTACATACAAACATTACAGTGATTAGAAACTTATATTTTTATGTGATAAGATTTTTTTTAAATCATATAAAATGTTGATAAAAAAATTTAGGTTTAGCAAATCACCACATCCATTTTCATATATTCTATATATCCGATCATTCATATATTTATTGATCGAATATAAATGATTAAATGGTAACCATGGTGGCTCCACAGATATATTAACATCAACAATTTCATTGTTCCATAGTCTTGACTTGTTTTTTATTCGTATAGACTACAAACAATTTATGGGTTGAAAGAGATGGTTTATAATATATATATTTTTATTTTTAAAACTGAATTTTTAAGGATTACATAAAAAATTCTTAATGGTATAAAACTAATGTTTTTTATAAATGGTTTTCTAAACATGTAATCTTTGAAAGAATTTGGTTTCAGAACCCAAAAATGATCAAAAGTGTGAATTTTAGACCCTTGAAGCATCTCATTAAGAAAAATTAAATAATTTTATATAAATTGTTTTATACCAATATGTTATAACTGATAGTTTATTAGAATTAATAAAAACCCATTATTATTCTAAATAATTAACATATATTTTCCAATGGGGTTTCAAAATGTAATGATATATCTAAATATTATTTGTAATTCTATGAAAAGTAAGATTGTATCTAGAAATATGGATGACATTAATCAATTAAAAACATTGGATAATTAATTCAAGATGAAAATAAATTTGGTATAATACGTTTTCTAGAATGGTAAGAGTATTCATAGAGTAGTTGAGGAGATTTGAAATGATCATCTTTTGGATTTTTTTTAAAAATATAATGAAATACGTCAACTTCTAAAATAGCTGGTTTGTATGAATCCATTTTTAATGGTGATTTGATTATTTTAAAATTATTATTTGTTCAAATAGGATTTTGGTTATTATTTGGGATTTTTTTTGAATATCTTTAAAGGAGTTTTATTTCATTACTAGTTTGTTTTTTTCATGACTAATTATTGTGTGTAATGGTTATCTGATTTCCACTAATGGTTACAATAATATGGAGTTTCCATACATTTAGGATTTAGTTCGTCTACTTAAGAGTTAGTTATCATAAGTATGATTCATTCATTGAGATTATATTTTCATTATATCCAATTTCCTTCTTAGGATTCAAATAGTATGGAGTTTGTTATTTTTTTCATGTTGGTCTCCTCTAGCTCGTCTAGAGAGCCATATATTCATAGATGGTTAATCACATCCCCAAAGAGATATGTTATATTGATTCAAATTATAAATATAAATAAATGGGATCCTTAGTAAATCTTTCAATTTGTGTTCATAAACATAAGGGTACATTTTCTATAATTTCAGAGTGGTTGTGGTCTTTGGATATACTTTTTTGGTGTTATATTTGACATCCCTTTTAGGATTCTCCAATGAGGTATGTTTTCATCATGATTTACTCGATTCATTATTGACTTATTCAACTTTTTAAGCCTTATAGTTGGGACATGTAATTTATTTTTGATGAATATCTTTATTTGAACCTTTTATTTATTTTGGTAAATATAGTGAATATGTTGATCTAGATTATACCATCCTAATAATCACTTGTGTGGTTCCAATTACTTATATTTTTTAATCTCGTTGAGATGGTTCCTTTTAATATTCTTGATCTAATTCCTTACTGGTCGTATTCATTTTCTGCTAGATAATTGGGGTCCCTTCGTTTTCAGTTGTGATTATGGGGTTCTCCATTTAATAAAATGTTAAACTATAGTAATATTGTTGATTCTATTTTTATGAATTGGTTTCTCATTATCTAAAAATTTTAAATTAAATATAAATGGTGTAGAGACACATGTTTATTTATTTTTTCTGTAGGGAATTGTGTTTAAAATTTGAAACCTAGGACAACATTGAAGGAATATATTTGATATTAAATTTATCTCTATTAATGATTCATGCTATGCTGCTTTGGGTCATGATAACGTTATTGTGAATCCACATGCATGGAGTTTATATATAATATATTGATGTAAAAAGGGTGATAGAATAATTATTTCACCAATTATGCCATCATGGAAGGAATATCTCTCACCCGAACCTTTAGTTGGTAGTAGTTTTACATTTTATCAAAACATGGTGATATTATACCCGCATATATCAGTTTAAAATATATATTGATGATAGAATGTTGATGATTAATTTTACCAAATTTAATATAAACATGTGATTGAAATATATGGTTATTTTATATTTGAACATTTATTTGTGTTGTGTAAACTCTTTTAAAAGTACGTTTGTTAATAAAAATATTCATCAATGAATGGCCAATGTAGGCTATGAAGGAATCAAAAAATTAAGGATACATGGTGAATGAGATTGATGAAATGATATTTGTTGTGAATGAGGATTTAATGTATTTGTGTTATCTATTTGTAGGAATTTTGGTTATTAATTTTAAAATCTGACTTATCTCGCACAAGCAACGAATTTAGATTGGAATCATCTTATGAAGCATTTTTATGTTGGGTAGCTAATGATAATATTATGACATCTTGGCGTTTATTTGTGTATTTAGAGGTTGCTGGATGTTCCCGTTGATTTATTTTAGTGGTTTTCATTTTTTATACAATAGCCTAGTTGGTCCATAAAATCTTGAGTAATAAAGATGTTTGAAGAAATAATTCATTGATGTTAGTGTCCTAGAGTGATCTGATCAATTATAGATATTATATCATAATGCCCGGACTACTATATAGTAATGTGGGGTACCACATACCTTATGGATTTGTGTGACCATAAAAATTTAATAAAAGATTATATAAGAAGGATACATGGACCATTCAATTGAACATGAAATTACATATAGTGTAGAGGAAGATATGGCTGGATTATAATTAAATGATTCATTTATTTACTTTATATCTCTTAAACTAAAATGTCTACTATTGTGGGTAGGACTAGACTTCTATTTGTTTTATTGGTTTGGAAGCACCATGGTTCTATTAATATTACTATTCCTGGTAGATACATTTGAATCACATATTATTTAATAATGGTTTTGATAAATTTGGGGGATTCTTATTGGAATTCGATAATGAAAATAAATATTATTATTTATAGTCTGTTTTATGATCCATTGAAATTTTGGGGATATGATTTAGGTTATCATTCTTGGTTTTATTGGGTTTTTTTATTAGAATATTCCTGATTATTTTATTAAGTAATCACACATTGAGGATTTATATGGGTTGACTTATGGATATTTTTAGTATCTAGAAATTGAATTTTAAAGATCTTTGGTTGGAAAGAGTCTTTTCTAGGTGTGTTATATAAGATGTGGTTTCTTTAAAAAAGGATAGTATCAGTTTTGAACCACTAGATTTTTTTTTCAAACCACCATATTTTTTATTGGAGTTTTTATGGTAATTAGGAAATTCATTGGTTTTGAATTCACTTTGTTTATCGTATTATTAGTAAAAAAGGTACATGTTTATTGACATTATTTTAGAAATTTTGAGATCATCAAACAACAAAAATATTGTATTATGAGTTGTACTTTATATCCATATTTACATTAAATATTTACATGTTTCATTTTATCCAATTGGGGATTCATCTACTTGGCCAATCTCATATGATGGAATGGGTAGATTTTGATCTTTTACCTAACCCCTTATTGTTTGAGTGGAAAATATATATTATGAATCCCAATGATAATGTTTTGTGTGGAAAAATCATTTATTTAGGTAAT
Source organism: Viscum album (assembly GCA_963277665.1). Taxonomy (NCBI): domain Eukaryota; kingdom Viridiplantae; phylum Streptophyta; class Magnoliopsida; order Santalales; family Viscaceae; genus Viscum; species Viscum album. Next base: position 75,865 of record CAUJRU010002240.1, read on the forward strand.
ATAGTGTTATGAATGAGAAAAAAACAAGTAGTGGGAGAGATAATCACTAATTATAATATTGTGTACTTATCCCTTAATGATCTAATAATATGATAATCATCGTAGTGGACGAACATTTCCTTTTGGGGATAATTATGGAATCATGTGGATCATATATATTTCTAATTTTGTGTTTAGTTTATCCCTTTTGAGGCTATAAAGAATTTCAAGAGATTGAGTTTGAGAATATAAATTTTTCAACGAAAAAAATCCCGTTCCTAATTTGTGCATGGTTAATAGTTAATTTTTTGGTAACCATAAGGAATAGATCTATATTTTCAATCAGTGATAATCAAGGTTTGATAAAAATCATTCTCAATGTAAGTGTCTCAAAAAAAGAGTTTGATTAAATGAATTTTTTCCCAGTGGCTATCAAATAGATTGAGAATTCTTTTTTTGTAAATGTGTCGACTCCCATGTAACTATTTGATTTAGTTTTCTTGGGGATGTATCTACTATGTACTTAACATGCTATTTCAAACCCGTCAAGACTCACTATATGAAAAAAGAATATTTCTTATAAAAATTCAAGGATTCACTCTCTCTTTTTAACCTCAAATCAACTCCAATTATTCATTATCCTATAATAGGATCTATTTAATGAAATTTGGTGTTCTCCTCTTGATTCTATATTGATTCTAGATCAATTGATGAAGATCACTTTGATGTATGAATTGATTTCTTTTTAATTTAACATTTTTTCACTAAATGTATCCATGATATCTATTTTCATTGTTTAGATAATACAAAATTGGGTTTTTATAATCAGACATAGGGTTCTGTGTGCAGAATTGTATTTTTATATGAATAAATTATTTTTAGGGCAAGATCTATTTTCCTCCCATCAATAAAATTATTTTTGTCGATGTTTCAACATTTCGCATCTTAGGTGTCTCTATATAGTTGTTCATTCTTGTTGGCATACCACTTGGTATTTTATTTTATTTTAATTCCCAAATATTTATCTTATGGATTATTGTTTTTTATCTTTTCCGTCAATTTATCACATTTTTCTATATTTTTATATTCACATTTTATTTTAATTTTTCATGTCTTAAATGGAAAATTAATTTTCTAAATATATAAAATATTTTCAATTGAAATAGTTTTATTTTATTTATTTTATATTATTTTTATATGTCATATTCATGTGGTGGAATACATTATATAGGTTCGGGGTGGTATCTTACTAGGAATTTTTTCACACCATAGATATGCCTTAGGGATTATATTTCTTTAGTTTTGAACGATACAAGTAATGGGAAGCCATCCATATTGAATTGAATAATACATTTATATATATTCTTCTTAGTGGGCATTTTGGGTTTTGAATGATGGATATAATGATACATTAATTTTTATTGGATTTTTTATTTTCTATGTTTACCCAAGTTGTCTTTGTGTGATGTGTTTTATGTATGTGTACATTTTAATCCACGTTGTTCATTATTTTCAATAATTAGTTTTGGATAGTTGAGTTCATATGTTCTAATTCATCTAGGTGAAATGATTCTAACGATTTTTTCTTTGATGAAATAATTATTGTATCCATCCAATGATTATTTAGAAAACACTTCCATACTGGTTGCAAGCCATCTTCTGTGACACATCTGGTCGACCTTGGTTAGTTTGTCACATTTATAATTTTTAACTCATGTACTGATGAAAATATTTATTATTTAAATTATTAATAACCATTTTCATGTTAAATTACAAATCACTAAATAATTTATTGTATAACCATATATGAATAAAATAAAGTAAAAATGGTTCGCATAACATTAATGAAGTGGTACTCTACACATCTACATGAAATACATTATCATTTTTAAATCGAATGAAATTTAATAAAATATATGTTATCATATATTTATAAACTGATAATTATTTCATGAATATATTACATTTTTAATTTAGTCAACCGTAATAACCATCATAGATAGATTTTGATGAATAGAGAAACATATTAGTTCATAGAGGTTGTCATTAACAGGTAAACATGAGCAATATATTCATTTCACATAGGATTTAAAAAAAGACAAAAATTTGAGGTACCAAAATCATAAAAAATAATAACATGTAATATAATTTTATTTTTATTTTAATGTGCTTAAAGAATATTTTAAGGAGGTATAATTAGAAATATATATAAATAACTCAGTTAATAGTAATAAATTCTTCATTGTAAAACCTGTATAAATTTAAATTAATGAATTTTAAGAATAGTTTTATGTAAATAGTTATGAATTGAGAATTTGGGTGAGGATTTTTGTAGAGGTGTTTGGGTTTATATTTTTGAGAAAAAAGAACATCTTTTATGTTGAAAATTTAAACGTTTATAGGTAAAAATAGTATATCCAAATATAATTTTTGTGTTTTATTTTTTTCAAACATATTTTAATAATGTTTGAAAATATTATTAGAAAACATAATATTATAGGAGAATGGTGTGAAGTGAAATTTATAGAACATATTAATTTCATATCTAGATGATATGATCTAGAGTTATTCTTGCACAAGAGGAAGGATCTTGTTGAATATTCAAAATTTTCCTTAATATATTGAGTTAGTCACATATAGTTACGTAGTTCCATAATTCATATAGAAGGATTAATCATTTGTAATATTTTAAGGATGATTTCAATAAAATCATTTCAGTATGATATTATTCTCACATGGATTAAGTTTCACATGAATGTTTAATTTATTAAATAAGTTCAATTAATCATTATCTCAATGAGTTGGCCTCATCTTTTTTGGTTGATAAATGAAGTGTAAATCCAAGAAGTTTGAAATTTATAATGAATTAAGAATCCTAGAAGAGTTAAATAATGTTTTTGGTATAAGCTTACAATATTTTCAAGTGATTTTAAAATGTTTTGTGTTTAGAATTTGAGTTATGAGGAAAATTATTTTTTCAAAAATAGATAATGTTCATACAAAGAAAAAGAAGAAAAAATCATGAATTAATTTTGAAACATTGTGAAATAGTGATGATTCATGACCAACTCATAAAAATAAATTGAATTAACTAGTTCCATAAATTTTATGACTTTTCATAAATGTTAGTGTTGCATGAATTAGGGAAGTACACACAAAATAATGAAATTTAGATTGGATTTTTAGGATGTTAGTTGTTTTTTGATAAGGGTGATGTAAAATATGTGATGTTAAATGAACCTAGAATGTTTCATTTCATGTTGGTGGGTTTCAAGGTTGCTTCAGAAAGGGTTATCGATGTATATAAATATTCTCAACACCCCAAAATTTAAGTAGCTAGAATTTTTTGAAGATTTAAAGGCTCTAAATTATTTAGGTATTATGTGAATGAATAATTAATACATATGTTACTTGAATAATGTAAATGAATTCTATTTTCCATGTGAGTATATTGAACACATTTACATGGACATAATTTATTGAAAAATACATATTTCCAAATGAAGTTATGGTATGATCCATTTTTTCAATGAAATTTTTACAAGAATATGTAATGTTATAATAAGTCTGATTAATCAAAAAAAATTACATATAAAACCATTGTAGATACAGAAAAAAAATTAGGTGATGTGAATGTTTAGTTTTTTTGAAACAATTCAATTAAGGTGAATCTGTGGAGTTTCATGACATAAAAAAATTATGTAGAATGTTGTTGATTTATTTGATTGTGATAATTACATATGAATAAAATCATTAAATGAATTCATATTTTCCTAAAAAATATTTAATTAAATTCATCAATTCTGTGCATTTTTTTTAAAAAGAGGTTGTGTGACTCTGGTGAAGATTTTCCAAACCCTAAATATTTTATTGGCAATGTGCTTGGAACTGAATTTATGATAGAAAATAAATGGAATCCCCCAAAATCTTGAATATATTTAGAATATGATATGAATGAAAATTTTTTGTGTATGCACCATATATGATCCCTTTTTGTTGGACCATGTAAAATTCCATGTGTCCAATGAATTTTTGTCATCCCTTACGTTTTGTTTATCACTCGTGGAGGTCAAGAGGAATCTGTAATCAAGTTACTGGTTGAATATAGTTCCATTTAAGATGTAAAAAATATCCTAAAATAATGTTTAATATACTATTAATGAAATTTTAAAATATTCATCACCTAAATTAATCCCCCATCTATTGATGTATCTGTTTCCATTAGAAAATTAATGGAATGTTTATAATTATTTAACCATTATGGGTCAATAATGTAATGATAAATGGAAAATTATTTTTTTCATTGGATAAAATTTTGGAAAATTTTAAATACCACTTATTTATTTAAACACATTTATTACTATTGATTTAAAAAATAATATATTTTTTATTATAAAATATCATTGAAGTTTTTGTTGTTGTTATCATATTACAATTAATTTAAAAAATATCATGATAGCCACCAACTTAAAAAACATCCATGTATAGTATAATTTATCCTTTATATATATATATATATAATTTAATTAATATCTAATGTCATCTAAATATTACTATCTTTAATAATTTTCATATTATTTCTGTAATTTTTCATTGGTTTTCATAAAATTTACACCATATAGGTGTAATTATATTGTATAATTAATATATTTTTATAAAAAAAAATTAAATAAATATGATAATATAAATTTATTTTACATCATAATGAATACTTTTTTTGATCTAATATATATATTTACTTACATCTAGGTCATGATCAATTATTTAATATGTTATTTTTACTATTCTCACCTTCTGTAAGAAGTACATATTAATTTTGATCTGTTTCTTTTCCAATATCTAATAAATTCATAAGAATCATTCTACATGATCTATTACCCATAATATTAACTAATTAGTATGATAATAGAATTCATTATTCACAAATGTAATATTTTGGACACGAGATTTCAATTTTCAGTGCTAGTTATTCAATACATCATAACATCAGAATATTTATATCGTTATCATGAAAGATATGATAATTTATATGTGCTAATTATTATTTTTATGAAATTTATAAATGTTTTTATACATTAGTGTTTATATATGATTTATAAAATGTTATGTAATATTTATATCTTGGTGATATCTTAGAATATATTGTGTTTCATAAAAAAATATTTTTTACTCATCAGAAAATTTAACCTCTTTAAAAAAATCTATAATACATCCTTTTAAAAATATATCATTTTTAATTAAAAACAAGTTATTAAAATAAAATTCAAAAATTTCGATAATTATTTTTTTAAATAATGCATTTATTTAATGAAAATAGTTTATTTTCAATAATAACTAATCCTAATAAATGAATATTCATATTAATTTTTTATACCCTTATAAAATTATTCCTGCAATATAAATTCAAATAAATAATGTCAATATAACCTACAATTGACTTATTAATAAATAATCATGTCATCAGATGATTCCTTAAAAAAATGTGTGCTCGGATTTTTTTACTACATCAATAACATATAATATTTTTCTTACCTTTAACATTATAATTCCCATGTCTCTTATTTAATAATTCATGTTTTCCCAAAAAAAATTAATATGGAAAATTTATTTATTCCATTCCAACGACTCTCTATGATCATGAATATGATCCTTTCATTACTTATATGAATTATTTTCTTCAAATTAAACTAAATTGAGATGAAAAAGATGCAACACATTTGGTACATATTTTCATATCAATGTAACATGAAACATGTCATGTACAGAGAATAAAATCATAAGAAAATCTAATCGGAAAGAAATCGATCTAACTATCTCTAAAAATTTTTATGGACTAAAAAACTATGGAAAAAAAGATACTTTTTTATCAAAAAGAGGAACACTTTTCCATGGAGATGATGTTAGAATAACATGATCTCTTACCCAGAATAAAATATATTTTTGATAATGGAAAAATATTTTCTCACATAAAAAATATCATATTTTAAGGTGATTATTTAATAAATATCATAAATACATTCCCATGCACCAAAATTGTTTATTGTCTTTGGATAACATATAAAAAAATCTTACATAATAAAATATATTTTAAATATTCCATAAATATCATCAACATTTTTTAATCATCATTGAAATATCATAATTAAAATCATAATTCATTACATGGTGAATAAAATAATATATGCTCTTAGTTTCATAGAATAGTTAATCGTGCTACATAAAAATATGTGATCATATAATAGAAGAAAATATTTATAAGGGGTGAGATCATAAAATAAAATTATTATAACCACCTATCATATAACATTAAAATGTGTTACAAAATAATGATTTATAACTTTAAACTACATGATTTATAAGAGTGTGAAATAATCATAATTCATGAACCATACTCTTGTGTGATAAATATTTAAAACCAACATAGGTATATAAACCATTTTATTTGTTATTTTAATCAACCCATGAAAAAAATATAGTAGATTCGGCCTAAAAAACTATTTCCAATTTTGGATAATGATTATCTTCCTATTTCACATGGGGAATCAATCCCTTAGGCATATTTACCAATGTGGGTCTTGCTTGTTATCTTCTTTGCTATCTGTATCTCAAGAGATAAAATTATTTACCAAATAGATTGGATGATGATAATTGCTGAACACATCATTGTATATAACCTAACCACCATCCATGGTGGTAACATAACCACAATCCTTGGTTATAATATAACTACCATCCATGTTTATAATGAAACCACCAACACATAAGGAGAAAAATAAATAATTTTTATAAATGATCATAAAAAATTATTAATATCCTAATCCTTGAATATAAAATGGTCTCATAAAATCTCCACAATTGAATAACCCATATAATGGAAATGGATCTCATAATCCATTCACAAATTCAACATTTCATAATCATTTGAAATAAGAAACCATTTCATTAGATTATTATTTTTATAATCGTAAACCATTCAAATAATGAATATGTATATTCAAATTGGATCATATCCCCTATAAGTAATATTTTACATCTATGTATGTCATATTCAATGGAAAATGATTATGAAAAAACACATGGAACATTTCTATACTAAAATTCACTTCTAAAAATAAAAACCACTTTTGAAAACGAAAATTAAAAAAAATAAAAATCATTTTCTTGGAAATAACATCAGAAAATTGTACAGTAATGATAATATAATTAATTGATCACAATAATGGAAAATTCTATTCAGTCCAAACATGATATAAAAATGATACATTTAACATTACGATATAATCAAAAGGCACTTTTTTGGAAATGAGAAAACATTACATTTAATCTATTACTGTCAAGTCATACATGATTCAAAATTTGTATAAAATCATTATGGAAGGGTAAATAAAATCATAAAAGCATTTTTATAAAACATTCATATTAGGAAAAACTTTTTTTCATTGAATGATATAAATAAAGTTGATTTTATTAAAATTATTATTTTGTAATATTTAATCCTATAAGGGAGGAAAAATAATTAAAACAATTATTTTCTAGAAATATAAATATTGGATGAAAATAAATGTGTTTATTGAGAGGAATATTATGAGATATCATAATTATAAGAAAAATATATATAATTTTATAAAATAATCAGATTGTAAACTAAAAAATTTACCACTTTGGATTATTTTGAATTCATAGACACATGAAATGGTAGAAATTATATGGATAATTATATCCATTAATTATCATGATAAGTATAAAATAATAAAATTCATGTGAAATATGTACAACACATAAAATGGTGTAAAAGGAATGTGTCCTATATAAATAAATGTTCGAAAAAAATACCTTACAATATGTCATGATTTAATCTATACAAAAAATAATATACAATATAATAAATATATTTTTAATATAAATATATTAGAGAACTATAATAATATCTATCATTTCATATATCACATAATTATTACCATATATTACATATTTATTAACAATTCATAGTTAAAATCATCATTGGGTTAATAACTATATTTCTTTTCATGTATGTTTTGATTTTGTATATTAGGCCATTTTACACTGATCATGGTTAAATCATATCAAAAAAAATTACAATGAAATAAATGTCAAATATATTTACTATATATTTATTTTCCTTCAAATCCAATAATTTTTTGTGTATAAAAGGTATTACACTTCTCATAGAGATAGTAGTTTATATATACGTGTGATCACTGTTTCCATTTTATCGACAAGTGATATTTAAGAATAGAATATTATATTTCCTTTAAATAGTAATTTTTATGTAATATATATATTATAATTTTATTTAAAAATATTTGTTACATTACATTTAGAGTGTATGTGAAGAACAAATCACATCGCTTCTTGAGGTCATAGTCCGCCATACACTCGAGGGATTCTATCATTCTCTAATAGAAAGTAATGCAAGAAGTTATATATGATAATATAATTTATTAAATATAATTATTTCATAAATATAAAATATATAATGTTAAATACATCATTATAACTACCCATGAGAGGTGGTTATGGAAAACTGATTACATCGGTGCATGAGGTTGTACTCCACCGAAAACTCAATTGGTGGATTATTTTTTCATTTAATGGAAAAGGTGATGGATATAAGTTATTTCATAAAAAATTTAAATATAATTATAACATAAGAAACATTTTTTATTCATATTATTATTTCATTAATAAATGTTTTTAGGGGGTCATGTAAAAAATAAAAGAGCATAGAGAATGAAATTACCTTCCAATAGTAAAACCACTTTTAGATCTCTTATTAAGGACACTAGGGTTGATACTTTTAGAATAAAATAACATATAGAATGTTCTTAATTATATTTGGTATATATTTTGATGTGATTTTATTAATAAAATGTTCATAGAAGGTGTGATGAGGTGATGGGAATATGTTCTCTTTCATAATTGAGCAGTGTATTTTTTTGAAATACAAAAAACCATTAATTAATGGGAAGTTATTCTCATAAAAAATGCCTCCAAAATTGATAATTCATTATATTAATGGATTATATGGTTGAGAAACACTTCCAAAATAGAAAAAAGATATATTTTTAAAATGTTATGGCTTATTTATTATGTATTTTTAATTATGAAAATTTAGTTTTTACAATAGTAACATGTTTTTTTATATATTTAGCAATGTTTTTTATTCATTAAAATAAAAATCATGATATATTCATTAAATAAATTGGATTTTTTTTAATATTAATTTTTAAGTACAAATCCTATGTGTTTTAATGTTAATTTTAACACAAACACATGTAACAAACAGAACTGAGTTTTAGGCTTAGCTGATGTATTTAATTCTTACTAGTTTTTTAAATAATTATGAATAAATTTTTAAATTACATTAATTACTAATATTAATTATTATGATTAAAAATATTGTATATATTTTACCAATTATAATTTACAAAAGTGGCATAATTTTATTTTATAATTAAATACACAGAAATGTTGGAAACACCATTTCCATGGAAAAAAGCTCTCAAATGAATATATGTTTTTAAATCAAATCTATGTATTAAATTTATTACAATAAACTAAATTTGATTACTGATATGAAAATTTAAATAATTGCACAATATAACTATTTTCAAACATTATGCATCCTTTTAAATTATTTAAATGAAATGGATGTTTCTAAATATAATTAGAATATATTTATTTTTCATTAGAAAAATAATCTTCTTAGAAACATCTCAATTATTCACTGATGAATAATTTTGAGATATAAGTTAAAAAATTAAATTTATTTATCAATAATTTTTTTGTAAATATAAAGAAATTAATTTTTTATTTGATCAAAATAATAAATACAACTTTTTTGGTGAAAATAGTATTTCTAAAATATATAATTACATTAAAAAAGGATTAAATAACTTTACTATAATTTTTATTAATTTATATTAAACTATTAAACGTGATATTTTATAGGTGGTTATTTATATTAATAATTAAATGTTTAATAGATATTTTAAAACTGTCATTATTGAATACCAATATTAATTATACATCACAATTTGTTGAATCTCATTGTTGCATGTAAACCAAACTATCAATGAAAATAAATTTATCTGAAAAAAAAATTCATAAATTTTTAGGTTGTGACATTAAAAATCTCTTAAAATTAGTTTCTTCCTTGAAATTTTATCACTTTAGTATAGAAAACTAATGATTCATCAACTTTATTAAATCCTTAGGATCCCACATATCTTCCCCATGAAGGTTGTTTCCCAAAAAAACATTAACCTTGTGAATGTTTAGGTTCCACATAACATTATTTATATGATCCAATATCTCCATTTTTTGTACATAATACTAAATATCATTGTCTATAATTATTTCCTTTAATCATAGTATATGTCGTTGCTCTATTATGTGCATCTTTTGAAGGGATGAATGGAACACATTTTGGTCCTGAGAGAATATTGGTGGAAGTTCCAGAAAAATATATATCGTCCCAATATAATCAATAATTTCCAATGGGACAATATCCCTATGACATAACTTTTCATTTTTTTCAAATTCTTCTTTATTTATTAAATATATAAATTCATAAAAAAAATTGATAGTCACTAAATTCCATATTATCCACACATTTTCAAGCATAATTTTTTTTTTCAAATTTCATCCACCATTATGTTTTTCTGAATAGATATGACCTTATATTCCCTTTCAGTCACTTAATATCACCCTAATATATTTTATTCTCTTACTTCATAACAACAAATTGAATTTATACAACTCTTTCTATAGAGTGATTCATAAGTATCCATATTAATGTTTCAGTGAAAGGTGATATATTTTTAAAACTCACCTATATGATGTTATTGATAACAAATAAAACTATAAAATAAATGAAACAAGATCCCAATTTATAATATGGTTTAAAAAAAATCAAACTAACCATCTCTATGAGGCTGATACAAAATATTGAAAATCAAATCCATATTCCAATTCCTCTAAAGACTTCCATAGAACATTTAGGTAATCCTCTAACCATGATCTAGAAAAATGTATTCTGGTACTCCCTATAGCATTATAGTTATATTAATTTATATTCTAGAA
>CAUJRU010002241.1:0-86927 GCA_963277665.1 Viscum album
CTTTAAACATTAATTAACCATTAACAATTGCACATTATATTTCATTATCATCACACCCAAAGTCCATTGTTTCTTTAAATTGTAACCTCAAAATTTCTTCCCAACAAAATATAACCCCATGGGTTAATCATTATTCATTTAATCATTTATTCACATCATTATTACTTTACCATTCTATCAGGAATTATATAAAAGAATTCAATGACACTAAACTCAAGGGGGATCAGGTCGGTGAGTAAATGAACAAACTGTCATGTCTTTTCCACTAATAGCAGGACCATAGACCCATCCTCCCTCGAGAAGATAAACATAGAAAGCACATGGAACACCCCCCACATATTAAAACCCTTTTTGAATTAGGTTAATCAAGAACAGATTCCTTGATTAGTTGATAAACTAAATTGGATATACAACCAACAAGATTCATCAAACATCCAAAAATTCACATCCAACCCATTTCATCATCCCTACTCTACCCCCTGACACCCACATGAAAAATATGATGCATCATGCCACTCTAGGCATCAATTGATGCCATAACCAATTGGACTCCCTACCCCCACATATCCCAAAAAACATCTAGACTCACATCACACCACAAGAAGCAGGAAAACAAACATCATATCAACTGGTCTCTTAGCCCTTAAACAAGGCATCTAGCCTTCAAACCTAATGAGCTCTCAAGGTTCCACATCATAGGGCACACAACATTAAAACCAAGAGGGTAACTCAGAAACCTACTGAGAATTATCTTTTTATCAAACAACGGGTTATTTAATCCATATAGAAATAAACTATTTCTTATTTTTAGGTTCCAAATATGGGAAACCTAAATAATAAGCTATCAAAAATAATTAAACATGATTACTGCATGAGTTTTATTAACATAAAATTACATCAACAATAACCAGATTAATTTACATGCCTGTTTATCTTTGAAAAATAATTACAATTAATCCTAATTTACATTTTTTAACAATTTCCATCAATAACGTCATGCTAAATGAGGCAAGAATATATATCACACTATCTAGAAAAACAATAGGGAATAATATATGATCGATACCAATTGATTTATCCGATTCAAATATTTATTATGTCAATTCCATTGTGTTCTATTGGACAAATCCTGATAACTATATGAATTCACATAAATAAATATAAAAGAAACAAATCCCCTTCATCAAAAGGTTCTTGATGTTCATTATACAAGAACGATCCACACAACAGATTATGATCACCTCCCCCTTGACCTATGTATCCACCTGATGATGTCGTGATACAACAACACCTACCGACATCCAAAAAGACTACATTAGAAGCTTGGAGATCACATGAAATAATAGGGAATGGAGAAACAGGAGAACAAAGATCAATGAAAACACAAGAATATAGATATATCATACCATCAATTAATGATAGATAGACACTTACTACTTGCACCAAAACAGGGGTGCACATGCAATATGAAGAAACTTCTACGGTAAATGATCAAAAGATTAAGGTTCAATCACACAACTACTATGGGAATAATAAAATTCTCTATTGTCTTGCACCAAAGAATAAGAATGTAGAAAAATGTATGAATATATATCGTCTCTTTAGAAGATTTATATAGGAGCAGTTTAAGAAAAAATGGATTTTACATTAAAAGATGATCACATCAAACCTCGTGTTTTGACCAAATAAAGGGATATAGAACCTTAGAAAAATTAATATATTAGTTATGGGCTTTGAATAAACCTAAAATCCCTTAAAATATGACCATTAATACATTTGACATTAATGAAAACATTAAAGGGGAGTAACTGTCGGAAGCTAGAAACAATGTACACCTACAGACGCTCAAAACACTCTACACCGACCGATGCTAGAAACACCTTACACCTAGCAGTGATGGAAACATTGTACACCCACTGATGTTGGAAACACTGTAAACCTACTGATGCTAGAAACATTGTACACCTAACCATGTAATAAACACGATACACCTATCGATTCTCAAAACACTGTATGCCTACCGATGTTGGAAACACTATTCACAGAAAAGGAAATTTAGAAAAGTGTTAGGGATAAGTCTCTTGGACCTCCCAAAATACCTCCAACACCATATTTTAGAAAATGAATTGAGTATAGAGGTTTTTTCCAATAAAAATTCATATTAAAATTAACATATAAAACGTAAATAACTTTACCCAAAAACAATCCATTCAGCGTAATAGGGTGGATGGTTTCTAGATAGAACTTCCATTTTCAAAATAATCATAAAACATTCAATAAATTATTGTATATGATATGATAAAATAATAGTACAAATTATAATTAATAATCAACATGATTTTTTAATCAAATGAAAATTCTCATATAATGTTATCGAGTAATTTTGGAAATAAATACTGTTTAACATGAAAAGAAATTTTTTTTGGTAAATTATTTGTATAAAAACAGAAGTTAAATAGTATAGTTTTTCATAATAAAATTATTGATTTTATAAAAATAATGGTGGGTAAAAATATATTATAGAGTGTACTTGAATATAGGATAAAATTCAGGAAGTTCTCTTGAATTGGGCTTGTGTTTCGAGAAGAATATATCGAAAGATCTTTTTAAAATGAGTAACTCCCCATAATAGAAAGCAGGATTATGGTTTTTACACATATATAAAATATTAAAAAATAATTTATTAGGTGTACACAAGAATAAATAAGAATTTTATTGAGGTAAGTAGATAATAAGATTAAACTAAATGAAAGTGGAGGCTCGGGTAGAAATTCCTTACCACTTTGTAATCAATCAAGTCATATGTTGAAAAATTAATAATCATTAAATGATACATTTAATTACATGAAAATAAATATATTCATTATATGATACATTAATGGGAATTATACATACACCATACTCATCTAATAGTAGTGAATAAGGAATATCTCACGATTGAAGTGAGATAAGGAAACCCTTAGCTTATGTCTGAATGTATTCAATACATGATATTAATGTATAGAATAATAAAATTAGATTAATTAATTAACCATTAAAGAAACTTATCCACATATAAGTTATTTATTATATATTTATTATGTTCATTTATAGCCTTTTATATGGGTTAAGATATTTAATTTCATCATTTGGGAGTGCACGTTTTCTTAGTTTTCATGATGGGTTCTCTTGTATAAGAGTATGGAACTTTGTGTAAGATGGAAATTTAAATACATAATTGAATTTATAAGTTATTAATTATCATACATATGGTTAAATTATCATATAAATAATTTTGTTATTTTTGGAGAGGATGAATCAATAGATAAAATTTAATGATAAACATTGGGATTAATTTCCAGGTTTTTTGATCACCACGATGTCAATTTATTTTATAATTTAATACCATGTGTAAAAAACGATTCTAAAACATTAAGTATGATATATTTCTAAAATTATGATCTTTTTCAACCATAAATATGGTTTCATGACCTAAAATTAATATTCTAATAGAAATTGAAAACCCGTCATCCATGAATGAGATAAATTGACACATCTCGGATAATGTTTCCATTTTTAATATAAGAGGAGGGGGGAAATAAAGATGATGATGACATAATCCGTTCACATAATAAATTTCAGTATATTTAAGGTAATGGAATTATCATATAATTTGATTGAGGGGTTTTGGGGAGAGAGATACAAGTTAATGGAACTCGTAAAAGAAATTGAATGAAAAAGGAAGAGAGGTTTAACCCTTGAGTGCTCCGCCTTGAGAACCTCCTTAAAGCCATTGGTTTTGTCCTTTTGGTGAGACCAGTAGGTCTTATAAATGAGGAAGGGTATTGGGAATAGTATTTTATAGAAAATAGGCATGGATCCTAGCTCTAATGGTGTGAGAGGAAAAGGGGTTGAGGGGTGATTTTTATAGTGGAAGAGACGAGTGATTTTTGAATTTCTTATTCATTACATTGTTATTTTTCTCGAGACAAGAAATAATGTTGATTATTGTGACAAAAAATAGTACTAATTAAATGTGAGTTCAAAATAAGTTTCCTTACATCATCTATAAATCACATCTGACTCAATAGAACATCTATTTAGCTTTTATCATTAATTATCATATTTTATTAATGACTAAAAATTCAATTATTTTAAAAAAAATCACAAAATTTCAGCACAACCATTTTTCATCATGCTGAATACAAATGAATGGACTCCATTTTTTCTAAATAATTTTCTAATCACATGAAATTAAATTTTTAAATAAATTCTATATTTACTTGAAAAATACATATAAAATGTAAAACTAATTTTATAATGCATTCAAATATTAACTGATGTCACATAAAATTATAATAAGATCATAGGACAAAAAAATATTTATTTTTTGAATACATTTTATGAAAATGAAATTTATTTTAAATCAACTTATTAATTGTAATTAATTTTTTGTTAATAAAAAAAATACCAACACTTATTTATTAATTCTAAAATATTTTGTATCATTTATAAGGTGGATAGATTTTATTTATACATTGATGGGTGAGGATACAATTCATGTTGGTTATATTAATATTAATTTGGGTACATTACTATTCATAAGTGTATGTTACTATTTAACAAAAATGTTAGTTCATCCTATCAGACTCTAAATATATTACAGATCACAAAAATGTATGTCAGTTTTTTGAAATTCAAATCATAGAAGTGAAAAAATTATGTTAATTTTCTAGGTTATAACAAAACGTTTTTTCATAGAGACTCAGTGTTTTCATGCATAAAATATTAAATTTATTTTCAAATTCTTGGTGTGTTACACTTCATTTTAAGAAAAGGGTTTTAGTTTGAACCTTAAGTGGTGAAAACAAATTCTTTAGGATATGACTCTATTATGTTATACACATTATTATATTATCATACACCTATTCTTGTCTTATGATCAGTTAATTTATTATTTTTATTTCTTCCATGTTTACCCTTCCTGAGAATCTGATTTCACCGTTTCCCAGGTTTCTATTTCCCCGATTCATAATGAATGGTTATAAGTAGGCTATTTATACGAATAGAACTATATGAGAAGGAATTTGTGGGAGATTTTAAAAATATTCCACTAAATAATATTATTATATATATAATATCTAGAGAATCTGAACAATTATTGTTCTCAATATTTTATTATTATGAAAAATATTGAATATTTTGATAAAATGATTGTATAAGTATGTATGTTATACTTGTATTACCTCAATTGGTATCGGATCTTGGTTTAATTATTTTTTGAGATTATTTGATGATTAATTAGATTATATAACCAAAAATCCTATGATGACCCAAAGGTGATATCGGATGATCCTAACATGTCATAGTTTAAAGTGAATGTGTAAAAACATAGGACATCTCTTGATTGATGTCTTTAATATGACGGCTCATTCTTATTTTTTTCAATACTCATATAATCTATTTTGTTTTATATGAATGGTAGGATCCCAGAGTAATAATGTTATAAATGAATGTAAATTGAAATGTAATGATGGTCCCCATGAATAACTAAATGGAATTGGGGATATAATGAAAATCCTCATGGAAAGGAATTTGTAAATTCTCTATGAAATGAACAAATAAAATGAAACTTATTGATCTTACAAACAAACCAAGGAAGGAGAAACATGTCATTGAGCCTTTTATAATGCAACCTATACCATACTTTTATAAGTATCATGATCTACTAATTTATGAACAATGTATAAATGTGATGGAAAAGATAATTCATATTCTCTAGTTCACAAAACCTTCAGAATGTTTTTATACTTATCTATCACTTAAATGGTGAGGCTGATCAATTGTGTACTCTCAACAAAAACAAGATAAAATAAGAATAAATCAACTCCATAAAGCAGGATAGGTTTAGGATGGTTTTTCTCAATAAGTATTTTCCTCAAAAACATAATATTAAAATTAAGGGTGGATTTCTAGAGATAAAATATTTTTATGTTGGGTACAATGATACCTATGAAAAAATCTATTCAATACATTAAATGTATTACTATGTTGTTATCAAAAATATTGAAAGTAAAATTTATTGGTTCTTTAGAGGCATAAAACCATGTTTCCAAAAATAATTATCCATAATGGAAATTAGTATTTATAAATGAGTTATTTTATGTGATCATAAGGTGGAAATGGAATTTGGAAACTAAAATTCTTCTCACAAGTTTAGATATAAGAAAAGTAAGATAGTGTTTCAATTAAGCTAAACTAGTGGATCACATGAATGAAATAAAGACCGACTAATTATATGTAAAAGGTGTTGAAAGAAGAACTTTTGGAAATTTCACAAAGGTCAAGGATGATTCTTTATATTTGGGAGATTCATCTATTAAGAACACAATAACAAATGGAATATTTAAAGGGTAAATAATACAACATATGAGAATAAGAATCTAACTAATGAAATTCAATGCTTCAGATGAAAGGAGTTGTTTAATTATTTGAATAAATTTTCTAGTATAATGAATAAGAAGGATAATAATCTACATAAACCTCCAAATATAATGGAAAAATTGAAATATTATACAATCACACCTGTTGAAGTGGGTCAAGAAACAACATGGTGAAAGGTAAACATATCATTCAATCCTTAACTAAAACTGTCTTATTTGCTTATGGTTCAACCCACTATTTTATATCCCAAGAACTTTGTAAGGATAATACATGACCAAAAAAATGGTTAGATATTTAATTATCAATTAAAACTCTTAATGGTATGATTATTTCATTTCAAATCTATATCTATTATCTAAAACAAGTTTTTGTTAATGTGATTCTTTAAAATATTTCCATTCCACTAATTGTAATATTTTATATAATTTTGGGTAGGGATCATCTTTGTAAATATGGGGATCATATAAATTTATTAATAACACATTTCAAATTTGATATTTTTAATAATCCTATGATTTTTAATCAATGTGAGGTTGAACAAAATAATTTAATGGAAATTACTTCAATTATTTGAGCCTTACAACCTATACATGTGGGATAGTTATTTCAAATGGTTGGGTAGAAACCAAAAATTGATGATATGCATATTTTTCCTGAATATATCAATATATTTTATAAAGAGTTTACAGTTATACACTAAATCTTGATGTTTATTTTTCAATGGATCACATACATAGTGTTATTCCAATTTCAAATAATACTTATAGAATGGACCTGATAGAGTTACCAGAATTGATGAAAAAAATCCATGAGAATCTTGATAATTGATTAATACAACTTAGTGTTTCGTCATGGGCCACACACATTCTTTTTTCACGATGAAATATGGGTCAATGTGTATTTTTATTAACCATTAAGACTATGAAATATATTTGGATATTAAATAAGTATCAACTGCCCCTTATTGATGATGTGTTTGATAAACTACCTACAGATCAATACTTTGAATAGATTAAGATTTATTCTAGATATCATTAATTGAGGGAAAAAATGGTGGGAATAAAAAAGATAAACATTTTTATGAGGTTTGGACACTGTTAATTTATAGTTAGTACATTTAGAAATACAAATTCTCTAGCAATATTTAGGGATCTAATGAATACACACATTATAGATTTCCTTGATTAATTATCACTATAATTTATAGTTTATATTCTTATATATTTTCAAATAATAAGGAATTTCATTATGATTATTTGAATATTATGTTAAATCCCTTGAGGAAGGAGAAACTATATGAATAATTTATAAAATGTTAATTTGGACTATAGAAAGTATTATTCTTTGGTTAATTACAAGAAAGGGAATATCATTAGATGCTTCAAAGATGAAAGTTATTTAGAAATGACCTAGAACAACCACTATAGATGAGATCCATAGTTTAATTTGATTAGATGGAAAATATCAAATATTGATGATAAATTTCTTAGGAATATAAAATCCATTAACCACATTACTTCTAAGGGAGTCAGGTTCCTTTGGGAAAATGATTGTAACAAAACTTCAATGATCTTAATAGAAGATTTTTTAGAGAACCTATGATTATACTTCCCTATAGTAGAAATGGTATTGTGATGTACAATGATACATTATGTAGGGTACTTGGATGTGTTCTACTATTGAAATAAATTTTAGTAGCATTTAAATCATGGTAATTATTGGTTAATGAGAAAAATTAATCAATTCAATATTTAGATCATGAAAAGGTATATTTTTTATTGAAGATATATAGGAATTATCTATATGGTAAAAGGTGTGATATATATATATATAATTATTTTAAAATATATAAGTACATATTAACATAGAAAGAGTTAAATATTGACTAATGTATATAATATAGTTTATTAATATGAGTGTCCTATAAATATATTACTACCATGAGAAGTAAAATAGGGTCGTTGATGCACTGAGTCGAAAGGACCACACTAGTTTTTCCAAAATAAGTATTTAAAGGTATCCAAAAATTATGTATTTTCAAAATATATCCCTTGAAAACATAATTCAATGGGAAAGATATTTTAATTCTATAAATAATGTTCAACCATCCATCCTTGTTAATTTTAATGAGGCACAAACGAGGTATTTTGGACTATAAAAGAATGTAAAGCTTACAATGATGTTCATCATTATCCTAGATAGAATAAAAACATTCCTTAATTAGGTATCCTTCCCATTAATTCAATAATTGAATAAGGATATATTAAATCATT
The DNA here is from genome assembly GCA_963277665.1 of Viscum album. NCBI lineage: Eukaryota > Viridiplantae > Streptophyta > Magnoliopsida > Santalales > Viscaceae > Viscum > Viscum album. The sequence goes on from CAUJRU010002241.1 coordinate 8,697, forward strand.
CACATATCTCATCATTTTCTATTCCTCTCATAAGAAGTAAGATGTATGGAGATGTGAGAGATAATTTCTAGTAGGAAAACATGAATTGGGATATTGAAGTGTTTTTATCTCGATTCTTGATATTTTAGAAAGTTATGGAATTGAGACATAAATATAATTGAGTAATGAATCCTTTAATTATACTATACTGGGGATTCGAAAAAAACACTACTGATTTCATTATGAAATTCCCTAAGAAATCTAAAGTCAATAACACTATTTAGGCTGTATTTGATCACCTCATGAAGTCATATCACATAATTTTCATCCGATATTATTTATTTATTCATCAAATTTTTATCATATACATTAAATACATCATAAGGATATATTTAGTTATAATTTCAAATGCATTCAATCCAGATATGAGTTTTATACTCATATTCTAGGGAAACATTCAGTAAGAATTTAATATGATGTTCAGATTTATCATTGTATAAAATCATCATTTTGATGGTATTTATACAGGAATCATTAAAACCATAGTTTATATTTCAATATATTATTATATATATTTCTTATGATGATGATATAAATTCCCTCATGATGTTGAATTTTCTTACATGAATATAATTCACATGAGCAGTCAGATGGCTCTAAAAGAAGGCCTATATGGAAGGAAATATAAAACTCAACCACGATAGGATGAATTTAGAATACCTAATCGTTTGGTAATTAACCTACCTAAGGAAATATATGAAAAGTTAAGATCCATTCATTAGTATATTTAGGTAGCTCAAAGTCGAAAGAATGGTTATGCTGGAAACCATTGGTGAGATATGAAGTTTGAGGTTGTGGACAAGGTATTCATGGAAATAAATTCAGGTATGAAAGTTATGATATTTGGGAATAATGGAATGTTGAAACCTAGATATATTCATCCCATATATATCCTTTATTATATTTTGATGGTATCATATCACTTGGAACTTCCATCAAATCTTTCATAAGTGTAAGATGTGTTTAATATATCAATTTTGAGGAAGTAAATAACCCAACTTTCACATATATAGAACATAGAATTTCATACTATTATAAAATGAAATTTCATATGAGGATATTTTAGAGGAGATTCTGGGTTGTTGAGATAATGTTATAAGGAAAAACAAAACACTCTTGCATAATGTTTTGTAGTGAAAACTTATGTTTGAGAATGCTATATACGAACCTAAGTATGTAATGAGGGAAAGGTATCCTAATGCTATATTATCAATGTAATATTATTTAGAGGGAAAATTTAATTTAAATTGGGGTAGAGTTTTTCAGAACATGTCATTGGATTATATTCCCCATTATAATTTATTTTATTTGCATGATATATTTCATAAAATTTAACACCAAGGTTATACATGATGTGATATAATCATTTTAAGGTATTTACATTAGAATATCCATTAAATTAAAGTGTATTAAGAAACGTAATCACATTACAATATATATATATAAATATATATATATATTTTAATATATTTAGTTGAATAATTCATCAAGAATATGTACTCAAATTGTAATAATATGAATAGAATCATATAAGACCTATTTTTTTCAAGAATTAAATTTCCTATATAATATATTTTGATCACTGTAGATTAATGATGAAATATATTAAAAATTGATATTAAGAATTATTATTCATATATATATATATATATATTATAAATTGGTTATAATTGAAGATAAAATAATATTTAGTTAAAAGGATATATTTCTCAGAAAATAGTTTTTATTATATAAAATGTGTTTTATCTTAATAAATCGAATTAATTACTATTTATAAATGATTTTAATGAAAATTGTAGATAATATATTAAATAAAATATATTCATATTCATCTAATGGTTGTTACTTGAAAAGTAAATAGAATAAAATAACTTTTATGAAAAAAAATCCATTTTTTCTAAAATTGTGATTATGCATTTTGTGAACATAAATTAGAATTAATTTCTTACACATATAAGGATTTAATGTAATAAAATAGATTCCATATTTCGGAGTCATAAGGTAAATATTTTTTTATAGTTTTAATTTAATTATTTTATCTAAACATAATATAACTTTGTAACACGTGTGTCACCTAGTATAAAGATAAAAGGTGTTAAAAGGGTTTAAACTTAGTGATGTAGCTTTTAGTGTTCCAAAAATCAAATCATTATTTGAATTTCATTGTGGGCTTCAAACACCCCGCAAAATATTATAAAAATTCATATTTTTTGTTATAGTTTTTCTTTGGAATAAAATTTATTATATTGAATGTTTTATATTATTTAAAAGGGTGCCACTCCAATCATTTAAAAAAGGGAACCTGGTCTCCTCAATTCTTAACACACTTTGATCATAATATATTGACTATGATCTACACAAATTACTTCCCAACACTCCTCACTAAATAATAGTGTCCATATATAACCTAATTGTTAACCAAGGAACACTTAATGTGTAAACCAATGGGAGATACCTGATTAAAGGGATGTTAATGTACATATTGAGAAAGTCAGTACATCAGGTTAGGGTTTCTGTTACGATCTCACCTTTTTAGAGATTTTTATTGATTTAATTTCCACTTTAGTAAATAATATATTATTTATCTATTAAATACCATATATTTTATTCTATCAATATTATTTATAGTTTTTTAATGTTTTGGTGCCATTTCCCCTCACTTTTACAGTTAAAAACAACAGAAGTATGTTTTTATGAAAATCTAAATGTATTTTTATCATTTTTATTTGAAATCCTTTTTCCTATATTTCAATGTTCATTAAATTGTCTAATATTAGTTTTTTCCAAATTCTAAATGGTTGATGACATAATTTAAAAGAAAATACAATTCTTTTACCAACAATATTACATATTTTTTAAAATAAAAATTCATTAATTCAACATAATGATCATAAAGGGAAAGTGTTTTTTGTAGACTAGGAGTATAACACATCAAAGGAAACTAAAACATGATATCAATTTTATTTATATTCCTTAGTGATATCCTAAATTCTTTTAACCTCTTAAAATATCAATGTATTATGATGGGAATACATAAAATAAATTGGTGAAATAAAATTACAAGTAAGGGAATAAACATGATAAAGAAAAGTAACGTGTGAGTAAGAAGTATAACACAATATTATAAAAAAATAAGGCACATGTGTAATCACATAGAAACATTACTTAAATACCATGGTATAATAAGACCATGACATTATATGAAATTTTGAAGAAACATATAACATAACATAACCATGAGTAATGGAAAACATTGTAGACAATATCAATTGGTAGATAATGTCCCATAATGTATTAGGTTTACTCCACAATCCCATAGCTATTGTTTCAAAATACTTATGGTTTACCAAATGAATTAGAGTTCCATCAGGGAATGCATATCATAACATGATCATGATTTATGTGTGCCACATAATGTAAATAAATCATTACGTATAACATAAAAAATTATACATGGAATGAAAATGGATTTCATAAACCTTGTCCATATCATATTCAATGGAAATTTCATAATGATGGAATTTATAAATGATCACATGGAATGCATTTTCTTATTAAAGGAAGGGAGAATAAACTAGATATATATGTGAGAGGCATATATACATAATTTAGAAGCATTCCAAAACATTAAATATTATTATCATTGATGAAAATTCCTTTATAAATATTGAAAAAATTCTTGAGAAAAACTATATTTTCATTATGAGTAACATAAAATGATGATATCGTAGATGGAAAATGATTTTGAATGGCCAATTTGAAAATTTATTAAGGAAAATATCCATTTCATTTTTAAAATACGTATTTAAAATATAAAACATTTTAAAACATGAAAGTGAAAATTATTTGATAATAACGTTTTGAAAAAAATAATAGATTTAATACATGAAGTGCTTATTATGGGGTAATAGTTCCATTCATGTCAGGTACATTAATGAAAAAAATATTCCTTTCAATTTTTTGTCAGAAAATTAAAAAAGTAACTTTCTCAGAAACCAATGGGAAGAACCCTTGTAATTATTTTGAAATATTAAAATTAAGGGTAAATTTAATTTAAATAATCATGTTTAACATTTTCTAACACATTTTTAGAAAACATGAATTTTGAGGGAAAAGGATTTTCGAACAAAGAGAGAAATAAATTCAAATTTTCCTAAAAACATTTTATAAATCATTTTCAGTAAAAAAATTGAAAATTGTACTACTAACTGAAATCCTCATGAAAAACTATAAGAGTATAAAATTAATGGATTTTAATATGAAATGATATAATAATTTCCTTCAATGGAAATTCAAGCATAGGAAATCATGATTTATGTGATATTGAAACATAAATCCTTACCTCTTTGGTAGTATTTGAATAATAACATCCCATGAATAATGTATATGAATTGAAATATAAAATATCAATATTTTTGAAGGATTTATGATATTGTATGGAAGTGGTAATTATATAAATTATTAATAATTAATTATTTGCATAATCGAAAATGTGTATCCAAAAAGGATGTTTAAGATAAAAATCTCACAATGTTCATATAATTTATGTGAGAGTTAACCAATTGGGTGATTATGTGTAAAAAATGTGGATACAGAAAAATAAAATTATAAATAAAACATAATTCAATAAAAATCACTTCACACGTGATCTTAGAAAAATATAATCAATGATGTACACATTTACCTCAATGAATGGAAATTGAGTTAAGAAAATCCCTTCCCATTTTTATTTAGTTTACCATTCATTAACATTTTATATTGTCAATAAAAGAATATTTTTAAATTATAAAATAATTTTATTAATATTTATAATATCATATATAATCCCTTTTACAACAATATTTTTATTTTTTTAAAAAAAATATTTCATTATCGTTATTGTTTCGGCTGATAATTTTCTTCTTTCCCCTACACATTTCATCATGAATTTTTCAGATCTTGAGCATAAGTTGTAATTATATTATCTAAATAATTATATTAATGTTACAAATTTCTCTTTTTTCATTGGAATAATATTTATAAAAAATATTTAATTTTGAACATGGAGAATTTATCACATCACTTTGTGGAAACAGTAGGTAATATGCATGCACAAGTGACATTATCATTTACATAATGGGTGAAAGGGTAATAATGTGGATTTTATATTAATTTTAAATAATTTTTTTTCCTATATTAAAATTTATTCATTAAATTTATCCATTTTTATCTTCTATATAAATATTTGGTTAAAAATGAATGACATCACTTCATGAGGTTGTAGTCTGCTATACACATAAACAATGTTATCATTTATTCAGTGGATAATAATGTAAGAAATTATATGATATATTTCATTTATAGAATTATTTATATTTCATTTGTACAATATATTAAAAAAAACAATACTTATTACCTTTTATGTAAATTATATGTTAAAAATGAATCACATTTCCTCACAAGGTGGTAGTCCACCATACACATGAGTTTCGCTATCATATTCCTAATAGAATTGAATGTAAGAATGTGTAGGTGATATTATAATTAAAATAATATTATTATATATTAAATATTATATATTAAAATTTGATAAATCATTATATACATCATTGATAAGTGATTATGGAGAACAAAATATGTTGGTTTGTGAGGCGGTGGTCGGTCTTACATACGATCAAGAGTTTCATTTCCCATTTGAGTTTAGAGGATAAGGTTTTAGGTAATTATCTAAACATTGAAATATATATATATATATATTTAAGATAATGAAGTTATTATATCATTAAATTTTAATAATTTTTTGAGGTGTTGGAATAAGAAATAATTTATAACACTCGATTATGGATGTAACCTCTTCATTAGATAAATTCTTTGGGTTTTCACCAAAATCCTTCATAAGATTCTTTTATAACCAAATTAAGTCTTATAGGATGATGGAAAAAATTATTGAATTAATTTGGGTAGGTGTTGGCTAGACCAATGGGTTTTTTAATTTCTGTAATGTATAGGAGAAGATGTGGCCTTTTATAAGAGGGAGAGAGGGAACACTTGGAATCTTTTGAAAAAAATGAATTCCACCCACGTTTTTCTAAAGATAAAAAGCTAAAAATACACCCAATTCAAAAACTATAATAGATAAGGTAGAAATATTACTATACAAAAGGAAATATTCTTGTTTTTTCTTCAATTTTAACAATTATCTTTTTAGTCTAAGAACCCGATAAACCAATTTTTACATTTATAATGGAATAAATTATTTACATTTTTATAGTTAATTATAGATAAAAAATTAAGTTGACCATATTAGATAATATAAATTCTTCTTATTTGAAATTTGGAATTAAAATATAAAAATTTAACTCACTAAATTTTTATAATTTTTATAAGATTTATCTCGTAGACGTGTTGACAAAACAATTTTTCATGCAATAAACTTTTTTAATGTAAAGATGATATAATGTTAAATATATGAAAATTCATTATAACTAATTTTATTTTTTTAAAAAAAAAATTAGATATATAATCCATAATTTTAATTTAAATCATTCATTATTCAGATTAGTTTAAATTATTTAAAATGGATAATCATTATACATTTTAAAATAGTTGTAAGAAATAAGGTGTTTTAAACAATAAAAAAATATAATAATTTATATTATAATTATTATTTAAATGTAATTATTTGGATTTTATATAAATAAATAATACATATGTTAATTTTAAATCATATTGAAATACTAAATGAACATAATTAATTGAAAATGAATGATAATTTTCTAAAAATCTGTATTTTGGCTATTCCCTGAAAAGTAATATTTTCATAAAAATCCAATATTTTCACGATATATAAATAATGATAGAATGATTTAAAAAAAATAAAATACATTTTCTAAATGTGTTAGAAATTAATTTCACATTATTATTGAAAAGGGTGATGAAACTAACTTTTAGAAAAATTATAGTTTTTTAGAAAACATTTATTTTTCATTAAAATAATTATTATTTTATTTAGGATGAATATATAACAATTTATTTTATTTTATACATAGGAAAACCATGTAATTTAAAAAAAATATTTATTCCAATTTGTACTTGAAAAATTAATGTTTAGGTTTTAATGGTTATGTTTAAATAATAATATTTTGATACAATATCATGTTTAATTTAATCTAGATGTTGTGTGTATCACAAGATATCAATGAGACTGAATCTATTTATAAATAAATATATCTTAAATTATAGGTGTGTTACATTATCTTATAATAAAGGTGTTTCATTTTATATATGCCATCGAACCTGATGTTCCATGTTTAAAATATATGGGTGTTAAATTCTACCCCCATTAAATAGACTATGTCCTCGGAATTTGAACTTCTTCCCAGTAATAAATTGTTTGGTGTGGAAAAATTCTTTTGTATAAAACCCATAGCATAAAAGGGTTAAAAGAGTTTACACCTAAATATAGGTAAAGTTAAATAAATAATTTATCTCAAATATAAAAAAATAAGGCTTTGAAGATATAGAACATTAGTTGGAACTAAAAATATAGGTATGGAAGGAAAACGTAAATAATTATAGAGAGTAGTATAGATAATAGATCATAATAATGTGGATGATCATCAGAAATAAAAATACCACAAAAATATAAATATTTGATGAATTGAAGAAAATTTATTAATCAGAAATGAAGCTAATATGGTAAAATTTTAGTTCCAATGTCATTTTCCTAGATTTGAGGCATTATTTTACCTTTATAATAGACAATAACAAAAAAAATATCCATTAATGATATTTTTTTCATAAAAAAATTCAATCTTTGTTTTTTCTTCGATCACTTTTTACTTCACTGATTACTCTAAGGAAATGAATATCGAATATGATTTTTTTGAATCACAAATCACTAAAATCAACTATTTATTAAACATAAGATCCAAAAACTTGTAATAAGATATTCCTCCTATCTTAATTAAAACCAAAATGTTTAGAAAAAGGTAATAAAATAACCAAAATTAATATAAATATATAAATCTTGAAAATTCAAAAATGAAACCGACGGATTAACAGTGATCCTTATATAAATAAATAACCATATATCCCAAATAGCCTCAATAATATCAACATGAAATAATCTGTGATCCTCAAATGTTATCTCAAACCCATTAAACATACATATCAATAAAAATGATAACATTCAAGCCAAAAATATTCTATGTTAAACCTACAGGTTATATAAATATCTTATGATTATAACATTTTCCCAAAATATACATAATCACCTCAAAATATTTCTAAAAACAAAAAATATTTCATCCTATAATATTTTTCCCTAAATAATATTTTTATTTATCCATAAAATCATTTAATTAAAAACCATTCTATACTAATTAGTACATCATATATGGCAGTGGTAGGTGATTCACCGTTATCTTCCTTCAGTTGTGGGTTGAACCCCCATGAAATAGCTGGATACGATGGGTTGTCTCTTGGAATACATGATTTTCTTTTCTGAATCCATATTTATATAATTCTTATAGCATTACCAAAAATATGATCCATTTCCTCAAAATAAGATCAACCATAAAATCTATTTGTAACCACTATGTTTTTCTATACAACATGTTTTCCCCTCAAAAAAAATAATCATAATTGTAAATTATTATCTTAACATTAAAGTGAGGAAAATTTCTAAAGGATACCAATAACATTTAACTTATGGCCATAAAGTAATTATTACTCTCTTTTTTTCAAAAAACCCATACTAAACATAAATGTTATAGTATCATAAATTCCTTCCAAATAATCTTATTTATCTTAGAGTTTTACAACTTAAAACCTGAAAAGGTGTACTTATGACCTAAATATTATGATAAAATATAATCCTATAAACCCATGAAACTTTATGTTTAACATAGGACTTCCATTTTCACCACACATTCAAATCCATCTTGGTGGATTGTAAAGATTCTGTGAATTTTCAAAATCAAATCCCCCAGTAGTGTCAAACAAGGTCTGTAGTATGTCTTGTTGTCATGAAATTGGTAACATTAATAGTTTTAATTTCTTGAAAACCACTCTCTCTAAAAACACAAAATTATAGGTTAATTTTTATACATAGACTTATCCTTATACTTATACTTAGACATATCATTAGACTTATCACTAGGGTTATCACTATGGTTATATAATCCTAGTTTACAGTGCTTAAAAAAACTTTACCTCTGATTCCAAATTTGGTGACCCAATTGTTTTACCCTTAAGTTTGCATGATTTTTTAGTAGAAATATCGTTTGATTAAACACAGGGATTGTAAAGTCATAGGTTCTTTAGAAGACTACGATATTAAAAAAAGGAAACTCAGACCTGAAATCCTTATTTCTATCCTTTTTGGGATCCTAAATTATTTAAAGATTGTATACCAAAATGGGATAAACTAAGTAATACATAAATGATATAGGAGATAGAAATATCCTAGTAATGTAAAAATGTGATAAGTAAACAAAACATGAGATTCAAATACATAACATGATATCATAACAAAATAAGTCATATGAGTAATCCAATGAAGTCATAACAAAAGAAAATAGTGTCATAAAATTGTGGAATCAGAGGAAATATAGAAACAACATATAATATGATGTAAACATGAGTCATGGATAAATTCCTAGATAATATCCCATGGCATACCAATTCCCATAATGTATTGGGTTTAACCCCTATCCCATATGAAATTTCCCAGTCAGAGTATTGTATCACATAGAGGGGGAGGGGTGAATCAGTGATGATCTTTTTCTTTAATGTTTATTTTTAATTAAAACAACCTTCGCCTCCTGTTAGAGATTTCAATTACCTGCTGAAAATAAACTCAACACACATCCCCATGAACACATAGATTTAAAAGGTTATCTATTCAATATTATTAGCTACATCCTTGGTATGGTTTGGAAATTATCCAATACCATACAATCCACAATGAAAACAATCCTTGGATTACAATGAGTAATATGTATCCTTACACTTGTGTAGCACTATGAAACACTATAACTAGTGAATGTGCATCCACTTAGCACAATAGGAAAGCACAATTGATTGTTAAAAACTCATGTTACCTCTACTTCTTTTCAATTCAACATGTTTTTTATAATTGTAATAAAATTCATCAATTTCTTACCTAGTATAAATGTAAGGACCACATGGACATTGTTATGAAACACTAAGTCTGATATTTTCTAAGACTGATTCCTCCAAGGATAATTCTTACAAAACAATACTCACAATCCAATTTCTCTAATAAAAAATAATAGATCAGAATAACCAACATATCAAATACGGAATTTAATAGTCATGCTAAAAATAATAAAAATGAATCGAAATCACCCTAGAATATTTTCAATCCAAATAGAATTGATCTTTCCTTCTCTCTAGAAACCCAAAGATTAGATCTCTTCTGTAGTGAGTAGTGCACGCCTATAAAAAGTAAAATGTACTTGTTTCCATTTTATAGGTGACCCAAAACATGTTTATGTGCAAATTCCATAACACTTACCCGCTCACTTAAATTCACCCAGATCTGAATCTCTCCTGAAATCTGAGAGAAATTATGACTTCGTCAAAACATTTCAATTATTCTAAAAAATTATACAATATTTATCTCTTCATTTCAAGTCTCCCATTTGAAATTTCAATACAATTACAATTGATGAGAAATACATGGGTTTTATCATCTAAATCTGATTTATTCAGGATGATTTCATCAAAACAATGCTTGATACCATATCAATTTAATGTGTTTGAAGAAATTCACTTCTTCACTTGAGTTACAAAAACTAGTTTAATTGAAAGGTTCTCCCTAGAAAATTCATTCATCAATATTCACTTTATATTCTTATCTCAATACCAACTTGAGAAAACACATTGTAACATTCAAAACCCATTCTTGAATCATGACATTCTTCATGGCATTGACTGAATTGAGGATCAACTTTAGAATTATATAAATTCAATTGGAAAGTATTGTAAATTTCCATTTATTAAAGCTTTTTTATTTTCATCTCATCCCAAGAATTATATTTTCTGAATTCAAATGGTCTTGATACAATCACCCTAAATAATATCATTTCTGGTTACGATCACTAGTTATGATTACTAGTCATGATTACTGGGTATGATCATTCTGGGTTGAATCATTTTGGTTACGATCATTCTTTTAGGATCATTCATGGTAATATCATTCTAGTTAGGATCTTTCTAGATATGATCATTCTAGGAATGATCATTTCGGGTTATGACAAAATAAAATCTGAAAATAATGATCTTCCTAGAGACAATACAATTTGAAAACAATGATCATCCCAAATACTATAGAATTTGATGACAATCAAATAACAAATATCCCCCGTGATATGATAAAAACATTATTTATGTGACTCATTCTCAATCGACAATATCTATATCGTTTTCTCCATCCCAAAGATGAGTATTATTAAAAACAATTGGTGTCTCATCTTTCATAGGCATCACCTCATCCATCGACACCATATAGATCGAAAACACTTTCTATTGACATCACCTTTCCCATCAGAATCACCCTTTTCTTCAGCACCTCCTTTTCCTTTGGAACTACCTTCATCAATTACACGTTTCCATGATTACCACTTTCAACAACACCACCTTTCCATTGATACCACTTTGATTGTTTTGAAACACAATTGTAACCACCTCATCAATCTGAATACAATTATTTTCTAATTGTTTTGAAAAACAATCGATACCACTTCTTTCACTCTGCCTTCCAGATACGATAAATCCGAATACAATTATTTTCATATTGTTTTAAAAAAAAATTTAATATGATTATTTCCTGTTTCTTAGAAAAAATATTTGAAAAAGATTATTTTATAATTATTTTGAAAGACAATCTGAATATGGTTATTTTCAATACAAAAACCAAAAAAATTGTTTAAAAACAATGTGATGTGATTTATTTTCTTCAAAACTAACCTTGACAACAAAATAAAAATCTTGAAACCTTCATCGCCATTATTATAAACATGGCCACAACAATATCCACCTTTGTATTTTGTTGTCAGCCATGTTTTTTAAATCACTGAACTTTGTAACCTAAAACAATGGATTACATATCAATAATTATAAGCCTACGTGAGCTAACTCATTATAGGAAACTAAAATCATTAATAGAAAAACGATGATATCAAAAAAATGATCATAAAAACCTCTTTCTTTTTTATTATTATTTTTCATTCTCCCTATAAAACTATTCAATTTAATTTTCTATAACCACTCCAAAAAAAGTATAATAGTTCACATAAAAAAAAATACTGAATAAACAGCTTTCCCAATACTATCTCTTTTGTGAAATAGATTTATGATGAAAAAAAATCTCCCCCTTGAAAAAAAATCCGAATGTAAGATGATAGGGAGGACATATACACATAACTCATCCATGAAAAGAAAGTGGATAGACACCCATGTTCAACCACATTTTGAGAAAGATTATTTCAATAAATGTTTTGTGAAAATATCATCAACTTGTTCTGATGTTTGAACATACCTCAACATCAATTAATTATTCTCCACATGATCTTTGATGAAATGATGTATGATATCATATGTTTTGAAAGATAATTCTGCACTATATTTATGGTGAGATTGATTGTACATTTAATATCACAACCCAAGAGAAAAGGTAACTTTACTTAAACAAGTAAATATTCAAATTTTGTTTTTATCCAAATTAGTTGAGTAGTGGCTTGATTAGCTACATCAAATTTATCTTCAAACATATTGAGAGTTACTATGTTTTGTTTCTTTTAATTATAAATAATACAATTCATCCCCAAAAATAAGAGACCACCAAATATAGATCTTCTATCATCAACATTTCCTTCCCAATCTACATCAAAATTACAAAATAAATCAATACTTTATGAGATGCAATACCTAATTCCAAATTATTTTGTTCCTTTGATGTATCTGAGAATTATTTTTTCCAATAATAAGACATGATTCTCTTGGAAAAATCTGAAATATTGCACATAAATTAACAACATTAAAACTGTCGGGTCTTGAGGTAGTCAAATACAATAGACGTCTAATAAGGTTTCGATACTATTTATGATCCACTTTATTCCCATCTCCATCATTAATCAAAATTTCATACCCAATCTACATCAGAATACCCAAATAAATCAATACTCTCTGAGCTGTAATACCTAATTCCAAATTCTATTGTACCTCTAATTTATCTGAGAATTTTTTTCTAGCAAAAAGATGGGATTATCTTGGAAAAATCTAAAATCATTCACATAAGGTAACAACATAAACAATGCCAGGTCTTATGGTTGTAAAATACGATAGACTTCCAAAAATCTTTCTATACTCTTTTTGATCCACTTGTTTTCCATATCCATATTTTCTAAAAATTGTTCCTACTGAAATTTTTGTAGAAATAGGTTTTTAATTTTCCTTGACAGAACTATTGAGAATTTTGTTTGCATGATTTTATTATGAGAGGATAATGTATTATTTCTTATGTTGGATTTGTAACACAAGAGATTATTTCATTTCTCCTAGAATGGACATTTCAAACACATTCTTCATTTCTTCAGAAAACCATTCACAACATCCTTAATTATTCCCAGAAATAATAATATCATCCATATAAACAATTACAATGATGTTATACTTATTACTTTCTATGATGTAAATCTTATTATAAACTGTTTCCTTTTGAAAATTCATCTATCATAAGCTTGTAACCAATTTGGAATACCATTCCCTCATAGCTTGTTTTACGGCACAAAAATCCATTTTCAATCTACATAGATAACCTTAATATTTTATAATAAAAAATCCCTATGGTTTTTCAATATAAACCTATTCTTTGAGATCACTATTTAGGAATGCAAGTTTAACATCCATTTGAAAGATTGTGTAGCCTTGTAGTGCAGAAATAGCAAGAATGATTCTGATTTTTCATGAATTTCCACTGGATAAAAGGCACCATCAAAATCAACAACCTCAATCTATGAATAGCCTTTGCAAACCAATCTTTCTTTGTTTATTGTTATTTCACCCTTTTCATTTAGCTTGTTCTGGAAAAAAATTTTGTGCACATGATGTTTTTGTTTTTAGGATTGGGTATGAGTTCCCATATATCATTCTTTCCAATAAAATCTAAATCTTCATTCATGTTTGGAACCCATTCTGGATGCTCAAAATCATATTTCACATAATTCAGTTCAACTTTTGAATAGAAAGAATTATGTGTAATAGAATTGGTTGTTCTTCTTATTTGAACATACTAATGTTGATCACCAATTATATTCTGCGCTTCCACATGTTTCCACATAATTGGATATTATTTTCAATTTCATTCCTCATCACCAGAAATAACTAAGTCTGATTCTTCACCTTTATTAGGCTTACAATCATTTGTATCCTTATTAGAATTATCTTCTTCAACTTTCATAACATTATTTTATTCCTAACACTGTTTCTCTTTCTCAGATACTTTAATCCCTTTTACATAAACTAAATAAAAAAATATTTTAGTTTCTTTGATGTAGCATATGTACCCTCTTCCTTCTAGAGATTATCCAAGAATGATTTCTTCCTCACCCTTATTCTCAGAATTAATATAGTTTCCACCTTTCTTCTTTATAGTAAACAGACTATCAAAAACTCTAAAGTGCATTAAACATAGTGTTTTCCCATAAACAATCATAGGGAGTCACACCTAATGGAGTATTGTAAAAAAATATTTCTACGTACAATCAGCAATACTCAGGCTTGGCCCCCTAAATTAATGAGAAAGCCTATACGTAAGTAACACAGTTCTTCCTGTCTCCACCAGGACTATATTATTTCCTTCAAAAACCCCATTTTTTTGGGAGTGTATAGAGAGATATACTCTTGCCGAATACCATGATTCTCAAGATAGTCTTCAAACTCTTCAAATCTATAATCACCACCATTATCAGTTCTAAACTTCTTCATAGAATACTCAAATTATTTCTTATCTTTTCTTCTATAACTTTTAAAAAATTTCAAACTATATGATTTGTGTTACATAAATATAACACAAGTAATTCGAGTAAAATATTCAATGAAAGTAATTAACTACTAATCTCCATCAAATTATTGTTTTCTCATTATCCAAAATATATCAGAATCGATCATCTCTAGGGGTTGTTTTGAATAAATATCAATATTCCTATGCACAAAATTTGTAATTTTTTCTTTCTGGAAAATATTGAAACACTAATATCTTCTTATTGGAAAATTAGGAATTCCTCAAACGCCCCCTCTTTTAGATACCTTTATCATGTTTCCCTAACACATATGTCCACGCCTTTTATTCCATAACTAATTCTCATCCACTGTACTCATGTAACAATCATTTTTTGAATCGCCAACCTGAAACAAATTTCGTTTCATACATTGGATTCTTATAACAATCTTTACATCTTCTTCACTCTTTAAAAAAAATCCATCTTTCTTAAAGATAAACTTGTTACCCTCATCACACAATTGTGAGACACTTAGTAGGTTTTGTTTCATCCCTTCAAAAAAAAATTTTTTCTTAGATTTCATCATTTCTTTCCCAATAATGGCTGACAAAACACCTTTGATTTTCAGCGATTCATTATTTCCAAATTTCACTATGGCCTATTTATAATCTATCAAATCCTCCAACAATTTCATTTCTACTATCATGTGATAAGAACTTCCACTATCATGTATCCAAGGTTATTCTCCTCTCCTAGATTTTAATGTAGTTTCAACAACAAGCCCTTTTTCTCCATTATTTTCATTCTCCACCTTCGGATTTTGAGAATTGAGAATCTATTGCTGAGCTGGTAAGAAAACAAGACATCATTTAGCAAGGTTTCCAGGTTTTTCACATCTTTCAAAAATAGTTTCAAAGGTTTGGAACCTATTTTCAATCTTCACATAATTCTTTTCAAATTTCGTCAAGATAAGCTTCACATTTTTCATTATTTGGGGAGATTGAATCCCCATCAATATCTTCCTATCATAACCTATTGTTTAATAGTAATGTTGTTGATTGAATCAACACATACTTCTTGTGTGACCGAATCCCCCCACAATAACATCAATACCCTTAGAAAGAGTACTTTCCTCTAAAACCTCCGTAATGACTAGAATTGTGAAAACATTTGTCATACATCTTCATTTCACTTTCAATTGGATTATTCTTCTTCTTTTTAACCATCATAGGATCAGATGTATTTGAAAATTTTCCAGATCTAGATAAAACCTTTTCAGACTCAGGATTTTTTTGTAACATATATATTATTCTCTTTGACCATATAGATACCATTCATATCTTTTTTTTCAGAAACAATTTTTTTCTTCTTCTAAACCTTTGAAGGTATATTTATTTGAACATTATCAAGTTTCTCATTACGAGACCAATCACTAACTTCAGTGATAGTGTTTTGGAAACATAGACTTTTCCTTTCAACTTCAGAGGCTTTTTGTTGGACAAGTTACATATATTCTTCTTTTTTCCTTCAGCTTCACTTCTAAATGGACATTATGATTATTTTCATCTTTAAAAAACTGCATTATATCATAAATCTCTTTATCGAAGTTTTCTTTCTCACCATAAAAACATTCTTGGTTTCTTGATCATTTATCTTCTATCTTTTTGTTTTTTTTCAAGCCATATGATCTTTCTCATAAATTCTTTTAACTTTTCTTTCAAATGAATTTCAAGTTGAGATTATTCTTCTTCAGAACAACTACTTATGAATTATTCATCATTCACCATTGAAATAGAAGAATTTTAATTACTATACTCAATGGATTTTTTGGATTCATCAGCAATATCTTCATCATCATCATCTTTGGACAAGAAATTTTTTTATTATGATTTGATGAATCTAATTTCTTTTCCTTTGTCTCCATTTTTCATCCACGATCTTCTTGACTTTATTTTTTCAATAACACTATCCTCTTCTTTATTTATTCGAGGATAATTTTCCACAATATAAAATACAACTCAACATTTAAACCATTTCAAGGTAAGTTTCCCATTGTATTTCCCAATACCTATTTTCACTTTGTTAGAAAACAAGGATATGATTTCGTTGAAATTTTTACATAACTCATTTTCAGATTGAAAATCACCACTTTCACCCTCAACAAAAATAATATTTTAATTTTATTTCTTTATAGAATTGAATGCAATTTCTCTATCAAACCTTGTTTTTTTCCTCATAGAATTCTCCCTTCTCATTTGATAAGTAATAAGAGTGCCATGTAAATCATTGGGAGATAATGTTTCAGGATCCCTAACTTCCAGTGGGGAAACTTTTGCATCAAATTTATCCTATAGGATTCTCCTGATATTTTAAAAAACTATATATTCATTCATATTTCCCCCAAGACATATAATAGTACTCATAATTTCATTCACCTTGGTAAATAATTCCCTAACATATTCATGCTCACCCATATTCAAATCTTCATACTTCTATCTTTATATTTTTAACATTGCCTTTCTCACTTTTTTATTTCCTTCATATATGTTTTTTAATTTATCTTATATACCTTTATTTGTGGAAAAACCTTTTACTTTCAAGAATTCACTTTCAGATAGTGATGATAATATATCCTTCTTGGCCCTTCCATCATTATCAAGAATCTTCTTGTCAATTGGTGTAAATGGAGCACTATCATCAATGGGAGGAAACCCAACTATTTAAGCTTCAAGAACGTAAAAAATGATTGAAATAATATATAGAAACATTCTATCTTTCCAGATATTATAGTTTTTTCCATCAAAGAAAAGAATAAATTTACTGTTCACATAGTTCACGTTCTTTATCAGCAAATAATAATGTTGGGAATATTAATCTGATACAAATTGAAAGTGCCTAGTCAGAGTAATTTATCCCTGAGAAGTGGAAGGGGTGAATCAGTGATATTCTTTTCTTTTATGTTTCAATTCAATTGAAACAACCTTCACCTCCTCTTAGATATTTCAATTCCCTTCTGAAAAAAACTCAACAAACATCCAGAGGGACACAAATATTTACAAGGTTAACTATTCAATAGAAATAACTACATTCTTGGTATGGTTTGGAAATGATCCAATACCATACAATACACTATGAAATCAATCCTTATCTTCTAACGAGTAGGAAGTATCCTTACACTCATGTAACACTATGAAACAATAAAACTAGTGCATATGCGTCCTCTTATCACAATACGATAATGAAATTTTTTTGTAACAACTCATGTTACATGTTCTTATTTACAATTAAAAAATTTATTCAAATTGTAATACAATACATCAATTCTTTACATGAAATAAAGGTAATAACCACCTGTCATTTTTTATGAAACACTAAGTCTGACCTTTTCTGATTCTGATTCCTCTAAGTCTGATTATTACAAAACAATACTCCATGTTTGATTTTCCTGATATTAAAAAATAGAGCCAAATCAGAACCACATTAATTCCCGAATACAATTTTCTAGATGAAAATAATATGAATGAATCGGCACCACCAAAGACAATTATCAATCTAAAAGGAATTAATTTCTCCTTCTCTTTAGAAACCCGAATCTTCTCTCTCTTCTGTTGTGAATAGTTCAAGCCTCTTTGAAGTACTATGTACTTGGTTCCTTTCTATAGGTGACCCAAAACAAGTTTAGGTGGGAATCCCAAAACACTTTCCCACTCACTCAAATTCACCAAAATATGAATTTCTCCTGAAATCTCAGAGTAATTATGACATCGACAATGCTTCTCGATTCTTCTCTAAACATATTCAATATTTATCTCTTCTTTTACAGTCTCTCATTTCAAATGTCAATATGATTACAATTGATGAGCAATACATGAGTTCGATCATATAAATACAACTCTTTCATGATGATTTATTCAAAACAATGCTTAATACCATACTAATTGTATGTGTTTGAAGTAATTCACTTCTCCACTTGAGATACAAACACTCTTTTAACTGAAAGGATCCAAATTGACCATTCATTCTATAATCTTCACATTCTTTTCAGTTATCTTTTCCCACATGAGAAAACACTTCATAAAATACAAAACCTATACATGAGTCATGAATTAATTTATAACTTTGAATGCTTTGAGGATCAACATTATCATTGTCTAAATTAAATTAGAAAGTATTGTTACTTTAAATTCATTCTAGATTCTATCTTTACATATCAAACAAAGCATAATCTTATTTTAATACAAATATCATGGATATGAACATCCTGAAAATGATCATTTCTGGTTACGATAACTGGTTTAGATTACTGGTTAAGATTGCTGGGTATGATTATTCTGGTTACGATCATTCTGGGAATGATCATTTTGGTTCTGATCATTCAGGATACAATCATTCTGGGTACGATCATTTATTATTATGATCAAATACAATTTGAAAACAATGATCATCCTGGATATGATACAATCTGAAAAAAATGATCTTTTTGGATACGATACAACCTGAAAAACAATTTTAATAACGAAGATCTACCCAAATATGATACAAAACAATCTGAATGTGATTCATAC
Organism: Viscum album; assembly: GCA_963277665.1. Classification (NCBI taxonomy): domain Eukaryota; kingdom Viridiplantae; phylum Streptophyta; class Magnoliopsida; order Santalales; family Viscaceae; genus Viscum; species Viscum album. Next base: position 28,309 of record CAUJRU010002241.1, read on the forward strand.
TCAATCAACACCATGTCGTTCCTTTTCTTCTACCAGAATAAAATTATTTTGAAAAACCCTTGGTATCTCATCTTCTATTGGCATCACATTTTCTATTGGCACCACATTTATTAGAACCAATTTCCATTGGAATAACCTTTCCCATCAAGATCACCCTCTTAATGGAAACCTCATTTTCATTTAAAACCACCTTCATCAGCACTACCTTTCCATCAGTACCACTTTCATCATCACCAACATTCTATTGATACCACCTCAATTGTTTTGAAACTCAATCGACACCACCTCTTCAATCTAGATATGATTGTTTTCTGATTTTTTTGGAAAATAATCAATACCACTTCTTTCTCTCTGCCTTTTGGATACGAAAAATATGAATATGAATATTTTATTACTATTTTGAAAAACAATCTGAATATAATAATTTTCTGATTGTTTTTGAAAACATTATAAATAATATTATTTTCTAAGCAATACCCAAAACAATTGTTTCCAAAACAGAGTGAAGTGATTTATTTTTTTCAAAACCAACCATGACAAAAAAATATATCTCTTGAAACCTTTGTCACATTTATCATTAACTTGGTCCCAACACCATACATGTTATATGATGAGACTAAATCTTCTCCAAATGCATTAGAGCACTATCCAGGCTTACCCATAATAACATGTTCACAAACTATGTGTGAAAAATAAATTAATTCAATCATGAGGATAAATATAAAAAATTAACCAGGTAAAGAAAATGGGTTGAATAATATCTCTTTATATCACATTCTATGGGAATTTTATAATGAAGGATTTGGATAAATTATCGTAAGGAATTTATTAACCCATCCAAGGAAGGGATAATAAATTTTTTATATATGAGAGGCATATGTATAAATTTTTTAATAGCAATAAATATCATTAAATGTTATATTCATTGATGAAAATACCATTAAAAATAATAAAGACATTCTTGAGGAAAATGAAAATTTCATTTTAAGTGACATCAAAGGAAGTCATCAAAGATGGAAATTGATAATGAAATATCACATTGAACATTTTTGGGGAAAACATACTTTCTATTTTGAGAAAACTTATTTAAACTATTAAACATTCTCAAATATTAATGATATTTTTGTTTGAATGTAATTTTTAAAACATAAAAAGGAATATTAAAAACATTAAGTGGTCATTAAATATTGAGAGTTATGTTAACGCCAAATACGTTAAAGAATATTCCTTTCACATTTTTGAAAGAAAAGTAAATAGTAAAATTTTATGAATTTACAGAAACATTAATTTTGAAATATTTTTTAAAAATACAATTAAGGGTGAAAATTAATTTTAGAAAATATGAAAAATTTTCTTTTTAAAAAAAAAATATATTTCGAAGAAAATGGATTTTCGAAAAAAGAGTGAAATGATGTTAGTTTTTATTAATAAAATTGTAAACAATTTTGAGATCCCAAGAGTGGAAAAAAGTATTATTACTTTAAAACATGATGAATAAATAAAAGAAAATAAAATAAATGGGGTTTATTTTACAATTATTAAATAATTTCCTTCTATGGAAATTCAAGAATAAGAAGTCCTATTTAAAATGAGATTTAACCATAAATCATTACATCTTTGGTTAGTTTTGATCCACAATTCCCATGAAAAAATTAGTTGATTTTTAATTAGAAAATACAAGATTTCCGAAGGATTCATGATATAATATGTAAACAGGACACATATACACCATTAAAAATCAATTAGGTGCATAAAAGAGCTTGTGTTATGAAGAAGGAAGTTTGAGATGAAACCATAATAGAGTTCATATCATTGAGGTGAGTATTAATCAATGTTGTCATTATATGTAAAATATTTTTATACAAAATAAAAAAAGTGAAAATAAAACATAAGTTAATAAAACTTGATTTCACACATATTATTGGAATTATATAATCAATAAAGTATATATATAACCCAATAAATGGAAATTGAGTTAAAAACCCACTTAAATCATCTTTCCCTTTAGTTGAGAGATTTTCAACCTCCTACCTAATAGTTCTAAACATGTTATTATATTATACCATAATCATATTAAAATTTATAATATCATATGTAATACCTTTTATAACAAATTATCCCACATTTTTTAATAATATTTCATTATCACTATTGTTTCTTGTATTAAATTTCTTATTTTCAACTACAAATTTTGTCATGAATGTTTTTGATATTGAACAAAGGTTATAGTTAAATAATATCCATATTTATATTAATATTATAAATATATACTCTTTCACTATATAAAACATTATAATCATTATTTAATTTTGAACATGAAGAAGGAATCACGTCGCGTTGTAGAGATAATAGGTCGTAAAATTCAAGAGCGACATAATCATTTCCATAATGGGAGAAAGGATAAGGAATTTAATTGTTTAATAATTTTTTAAACTAAATATAATTTCATTTATATCACATATATTCATTAAATATATCCTTTAATACATTCCATGTATAGGATTAGTGGAAAATTAATCACACCACTTTGCAAGGGTGTAGTCCGTCGTAGAGACGAGCGGCACTATCATATATTCAATGGATGGTATGGAAAAAAATTATATGATATATTTGTTTTCCATAATTATTAATATTACATTAATATAATATATAAAATTCAAATTAATACTTTTTAACATCCATATAAAGAATATGTTAAAATCAAATCACAATGCTTCACAAGGAGATAGTTCACTGTTCGGATGAGAAACTTTACAGTTTCCCCTACTGAAAGTAAATTAATAGGTTTATGAAATATTATAATTATATAAGTATAAATATAACATAAATATTATATATAAAAATTATATATATCAATATATATATATATATATGATAAGAGGTGATGATAAACGAATTATGCGAATGTATGAGGAGGTAGTCCACCGTACACATGATCAATGGTTTCATTTTCTATTTGAGGGAGGAGGACATAATTTTAGGTCATTTAATTAACATAAAAAAATATCAATATATTTATGATACATTGGATTTAAAATATTCGTGGTTTAATAAAATTTAAAGGAGTTGGATGAACTTATTAAATAAAATGTTATGTTAATGATGTTACCTATTTTTTTGATTACTTCTATTGTTTTACACAAAAATCATTCCCAAGATAGATATATTACAAAATAAGGTTTATATAATGATTTAGATCTTTTGGGAGGCTATTTCCATAGGTATTTTCCAATAAATTCAATGGCATGAAGGCCTTCAATTTCTATTGATTTTTGATCAGCCACCTTTCAAGGGGTGTGGTAGAACCCTTACAATTCCAGTAGGTGTATGTATTACATGGCCCATAGGCCTTAGAGGAATTCATTTGCTAATAGGCTTCAAACATTACATACATCCCAAACTAACTACTTGGAACTACACCTCCCCATCATCTTCATCGTAAAATCAGCTCTCCACCTTCGCATGGCTGTTCGGCTAGACATTCCTATGCATGCACAGGCTTGTCCCGATGGTAGGTGTCATACCCTCTCATTATTGAAATCCATTTAGTTTCTGATGTGGTGAAATCTCATTGCTCATCCTCCTTATAGAGCTTATTCCTTGTAGGTTGTATGGTTTGCATCTGTACTTAAGGTGGCCCAAAGGCCTTACTAACCCGAAGGCCTGGGTGGCCCGAAGGCCTTAATGTACTCATGGACCAAATTGGTGGCCCAAAGGCCCAAACAGGGGCATATTCCCTGCTATTATAGTGCTAAACAGTTCTTACTACAGTTCCCACTATTGGACCTACTACAGTACTGCACAGTTCTGGCTACAGTACTACACTGTAATGCACAGTTCCCACTACAGTACTACACAGTACTACTATAGTTCCTGCTACAGGACTGATATAGTGATGCTACAGTGCTGCTATAGTACCCCAAGAAATTATGCATCTGCCTAGATTTAATCATGGGTCCCCTGTATGCACTTACAGAATCCTTACCAACTGGGCTATGGCTCATATGTAGTATTTTCCAATACAATGGGGTTTCTAACTGTGTAATGGAGAGGAGAGGAATTTATTTATCTATGTAGGGGAGATGGAGCACATTAAATGTTAAAAAATAAAGAATTCCAAAACATCATTATCTTTAAAAAAGGATAAAATATGAAATATTTGAAAACCATAAAATATATATGGTTAATATACGACCATAAAATAAAATTTATAAAAGTATGGGGTCATTTTACACGCTTATCTTTTTCGTTTAACCCATGATAAACCCATTTTTTCCATCAACAAGTTAAATATATTTTATTATTTTCAATATTAAATATAGAAAAACATTAAGTTGAACATATTATATAATATAATTTATTAATATTCCTAACATGGAATCCATTTTTTAAAACTCAACTCACAAAACTGGTAGAATATAATTTAAAACTAGACTCACAGATTTGTCAATAAAAATGTTTTCCATGAAATATATTTCTTATGAAAAAGATGATCTATTATTACCAATTTAATTATTAAAAATTAGATGAATTTAAATTAATATTTCTAGATATATAATATATACATTTCAAATATATATTTTTTAATATGGGTTATTTTTGTTATTTTAAATGGATAAAAATTATACACTGTAAAACAAGTTTCTAAAAAATTGATTTTAAAGCATATAAATAATCGTACACAAAAATCTAGTATAATGATGATTTAAAATAAATGAATTGAATTTAATAAAACTAAAAAATATTTATGTTAATTTTAAACCATATTAAAATAATTATGAGACATAATAAATTAAAATGAAATAATAATTTTATAAAATACCTATTTTCACAATTCACGGAAAAAGTAATAGTTTTAAGAAAATACCATAATATCACTATATGTTAATATTCAAATGTTGATTTAAAATATGTTTTTTCAAAAAAAAATATTAAAGTTTTAAAATTTTACTTTTAAATTATGTGTGATAATCCTGACTAAACCACATTTTATAAAAATGTATTTTTTTTGGAAAATATTTCTTGTTCTTTAAAATGGTTCATATTTAATTTATAATGAATAGTTAAATATTGAATTTATTTTCTACATGTGTAAACTATATATTTTTCATATTTTATTTATTACCATTCATACATGTTATCTTAATGTCAAGGTTACAACACTCATGTTTAAATAATAACATTTTAATAAAGTATCGTGTTCTGTTTAAACCTGGTGTTACACTAATCACCTACTATTGAATAGATTGAATTTATTTAAAAAACATATTTTATATTCTTGGGGGCATAAATTTCCATATAAGTTTGGTTTTTTGTGTTATATACACTACCAAACATGATTTTATTCTTCTAAAATATCAGGTTGTTACATTGTGTAATACCTTTGACTTTTTTTTAAAATTATTAAAATGAATCATTTCAAATGTTTTTTCATAAAAAATATCTTTACTTTTTTAAATGTTTTAAAATTATGTTTACATTTTAAAATATTTGAAATTAATAGACACTCACATAATCAAATCTAATATTCATCATAAATAATACATTATGAGTTTCTTTGGGTTTTTAAAGAAAATAAAATTCCCATTATTCATGGAATTATTAGTTATCCAAATATTCCAAAAGAAAAGGATATTTCTGCCTTATTTTTTAAAGAGTATTTCAACTAACTTTATAATGGTATTTTTACCTATATGAACATAATTTATGTATTATTGTATTTTACTATGGATATGATCTAATGATACCAACCACATTATTTCTCTAGATGTCTTATGATGATGCATTATGAGAACTATCATGAAACCTATTCATTTCCACATTATAATTTAAAGATGTTGAAATTATGAATTTTATGTTCTTGTGGAACACATTTATCTAGTATACCATTCTATGATGGGTGGGTCTGTTATATCTCTCCAATTCATTCGGTAATGGTATTATATATCATTATATTACTATGAGATGCTAGAAATATGGTAACATCCAACATAATAAGGGATGGTAGTAATAATTCGTGATCTAGTATAATAATGGAAATCAATAATAATGCTAGATCCATTATACAATGTAATTATGGTATAAATGGTAGATCTATTATGACATGGGATTTTAGTGATGATTCTAGATCCATTTTTTATGAGATTCATATAGTGATTCATGATGCTAAATGTTAATATTTCCAATGATTATGTTTATACCACATTCTTATGTTATACCACAAACTTATGCTTTGTTTTTTATAGATCATGAAAATGGTTTGGTTTTGATACCCATGCTTTAATTTGTGATGAATTTTATTTCTTGATCCTATATTTTGATCAATTTTAATCTATTTATGATTCTTTTATGTTATGAACTTGATTATATTCTCATACCATTATGCTATTCTTATCATCACTTATGTTCATTGAGTGATATCTTCCATGATTACCCATACTGAGAATATAATCTCACCTATTATTATTTTTACTTTTACATAGTTTATGAAGAAAGGGTTTATGTATTATATGTCTATGATGGTTACTATGTGATATGAAATTTGTAAGAAATTTTGAACACATTTCATTGAATAACTCTTTAATGTATCTAGTATCTAATTAAACTAAACCTTTATGATTCTTTGGAATCTATTAATGTGAAACATATCAAATATTCATAAAAAAATGTAATAAGTATGTATGTTATGCTTAAATATCTTCTTTTTTGGACTCTCTACCTTTTATGTTCTATCCTTTATATTGAATTCGTCTTAGATTACCACTTATGATTTTTTATGTTCATATTTTCAAAATAATCATGCATATTTCATAAAATATTTCTTCTTTAGAAATAGTAACCAAAAGTTTGACTGACTTAATATAGTATAATATTCATTAATCTATGTGGAAGAATGTAATCATATATCAAGGATTAGAGTTTGTGGATCATTATTATGAGAAAAATAAACCATTATTTACAATTATTGATCATCAATTTTATACAAAAACTTATTTCAATAAATCTAATGGTGAATATAAAATTGTGTTCTCAAATCAAGACCATGAGTTATCATTGACCATACAAAATATTACTGAAGTAATTAGACTAACTCTTAATGGTGAATGCCTTTTTTACATTTCCTAATTAATCTTGAATTTATATCAATAATTATAGGGATGATGAAAACATGTTTGTAATCAAGGAATGGGTATATAAAATGAATTATCAGTATCGATAAGGTGGAATTATTTTTTAATGAATTAAATATTTTTTATTTCCAATGAAATATGAATATTATAATCTCAAAAATCAAGACCAGTATATTATGGAATTTCTATATGGTATGAGGATATTAAATCTTTTTAAATGTTATATTTGGTTGCAGAACAATTGTTTTCTCCAGCCTTGTAAAATTGAAAATCTCACTCATATCAATATTTTTGGATAAGATCATTGTGGAGATCCTTTAAGAAAATTTGACCTAAAATGGTATTAAAGAAAGAATTTTGGAAGACTTTTCGAATAATGGTACTATCTCCATGATGAAACAAGTATATTTGAGTATAGAAATGTAATTTAATTAACAGTATAGAAGTCACAATTTTAGGTTTGAAGAATGTGAAGAAGTTTGATTAATGAAAAACAAATAATTTAAAAGAGTTAATTATTTCTTTATATAATTTTATCTCTTATATGAAGATGATACCCACATAACCAATCAAATAAAATTATATGAGACTCTCTGATAATTATAGGGTGTTAAGGTCACACAATGTGGTTGAGTTCATTCAAAACATAGAAGGAAGATGTTCCCAAAAGATCTTTTTCAATATATAATAATCCAAATATTCCTTTCAAAAGTTTATTTTTAGGGAGATTCAGTTTTTTTTAAATCATAAATGGTGTTGTATCATTATTCCTCCTATATATACCATAGAAAATACTAGTGAAGATATGAATTTTTTGATTATTTAAATTCTTCCAAAAACGTCAACAAGAAATGGAAATGATAAAGTAATATAAGGGGTTGTTTAAGTGTCATCTAAAACTCCTTCAGGACAACTTTTTATTTATTTAGAAAAATATTAAATAATGATGAGTATATTTAAGTTGTTATTTTATATAATTTTCCCCTTTAATATAATGTTGATAAGAAAATAAATAAAGTTATAAATAATATTAATTAGAAAATATATTATCAAGAGAAGATATTGAAAAATATGAAAATAATTATTGCTAATTATTTTTGAAATGTTTATTTTTAAATCTTTTTGTTTTCATAAAATTTAATTACTAAATAATGAGAAATTTAGAATAACAGCTCACCTAAGGGATGTTTTTTCCCTAAAAATCAATGGGTAAATTATGATATGTTATTTAATTTAGTTATTAGATTAGTGGTGGGTGTTGTTTTATTTTTTTCTTGTTAAATTCTAATTTATGTAGGTTCCGAGTGCAGCAGAAGTGCATTGGTGAGTTTTCCCAATGTTAATTTTAATGTTAAACAATGTTCAATCCATGATCCGTCATGATTTAAAACGCCAAATCTTCTGAATAGAATGAAGAATAAAAAAGAAAAGAAGAGTCTCAGAACCCCTGAGATAAGATCATCATATATTGGTTATAATTAATTTAATTAATTCATAAGAATTACCTCGATGTAATTCTTTCTTTTTTGGAGTCTCTGGTCACGATCCTATGACCCGTCGTTGCATTGTAGAATCCAATTACATGATTCCTCTAGCGGTGATCCACACGTGCTCCACATATCTCTGGATGTCGCCAAAGGGATCTTCAGGTGCTAGCATGGAAGAACATTTGCTTGCAATGTCTGCCTTATACCACCTTGATCCGGTGGAGGATCTCACTCTCATAACGTGAAAGCGTTCTTGGGGGAAAGGGAATTCTCTCTTGGCTTGAGAGTATTTCCAAATCCGTTGTGCACACCAATGGATCTCTTTTTTTCTTTTTTTCTCCACCGTATTTATTAGACCTTGAGTAATGGCTATTTATTTCATAAATAAAAGTAACTGCATTACTCACTAATAAATATATATTATTTCTCCCATAATATATTCTGTTGAATAACTTGTGTTGAAATAAATGCGATCAGGCATCCTTAAATAATTATTAAACCACAGTTGGGAATAATTCTATTTAAGTTGTTAAATTAAAATTTAACTGCGATACATGGACACACATAGTGTATGACCCTCTAGGCCTCTTTCTCAGTGGCATTTGGCGAAGCCTACCTAAAGTCCAATGTTAGCATCTATAAACATGCCAAGGCACCCATAGAGAAATAAGTTAAGGCTGCAATGATGTGTCACCACCTACGAACATTTACCGTGTAATATAATCCCTTTGTCTCGATATCTCCAATAAAGCTGGTTGCATGCCAGTGCCATCAACCCATTTTCTCGATTATTCATTCTTTGACATCATGGAATAGAACTCGACCATACCTTACCATGGACATGGATTTATTCAGGCTATATAAATTCCATCAAAGGGCCTGAGATATCTACTTCCATTAGGAAACAGAATGGACAAATCCTTTCTTGCATTATCTATTAATGCAGTATTTCTCGTGATGCACCCAACGTATCCTACATCGCTGTGAACACTGTGTCATCACTTTTTTCTTCAATACATCTAAGTCTGTGAGTTGTAATACCCATTAATAATAATCATAAAGTTTAAGGACCAATACACATGTCCGTAGATAGGATCATCCAATGACACTATGAAATGTGGATTTCCTACTGTCAGGTCTCATTCTCATAATATCCTCTTGGATATTACCAAGGGTGCAAACCATGAGAAGGTGGATCAAAGTTTTATGAGTCCTCGCCCCTAATGACCTGTATTATTTGTGTCCCTCAAATAATATCATCAGGCCATAGAATATATATTCAAGAATAGTGTTATGGCACTTCTTGGTTCTCTTCATAGTAGGGATCCTCTATGACCCATTAATGAAATAGTTGTCCGTAGGACATTATCACATGCATTTTCATGCAAAAGAACAATCAATATGTGATAATGATTTTATTAATGAATAAAGTACAATGTTGTTGGTTATAGACCACCAACTCCAACAGACTCCCACTTGGACTAGAGCCAACTTCTAACAACCATTAACCCGCTATCTCTCACATGATATTCATGCTTCTGCTGAGATAGACCTTTAGTCATGGGGTCCTCCACGTTCTCTTCCTTTGACACTCTGCACACTACAACTTCACCCCTTTGATAGAAATCCCTCAAGAGGTGATACATCCGGAGTATGTGTTTTGTCCGTTGATGTGACCTCGGTTCTTTTGTAAGAGCCACTGCTGCAGTATTATCACAATATAATGTAATGGGATCTTTACTACTAGGCACCAAATCAAGATCCAGGACAAATTTTCAAATCCAAACATCTTCCTTGGCTACATCATAAGCCTCTATATATTCTGACTCCATTGTAGAATCGGAAAAACCTGGCTTCTTTAAACTGTTCCAGCTCACAGATCCTCAATTGAGACAGAAAACATATCCAGATTGCGACTTCAGATCAATCTGATCTATCTGAAAACTAGCATCAGCATACCCTCTGATGACAAGCTCCCCATCTTTTCCATACACCAAGAACATATCCTTAGTTCTTGTCATATACTTAAGGATAGTCTTAACAGCAGTGCAATGCTGTTCTCCTGGATCTGCATGGTACATGTCTGCCATGCTCAGTGCATATGCAACATCAAGACTGGTACATAACATGGCATACATGATGGATCCTATATCCAAAGCGTATGGGATCTTACTCATTTTATCATTATCCTATTGTGTTTGGGGACACATTTTCTTAGAAAGATGTAATCCATGTGACACTGGAACCAATACCCTCTTGGATTTTTCCATACTAAATCTCTTTAGTATCTTGTCAATGTATGTACCCTAAATTAGTCCAAGCAGCCTGTTGGACCTATCACAACTGATCATGATCCCTAGAATGTAGGCTGATTCTCCTAAGTACTTCATGGAGAAACAATTGTTCAAACAGTCCTTAACTGACTGTAAGGCTGGTACGTCGTTTCCAATAAGTAATATGTCATCAACATATACCACTAGGATGACGACCGCATTCTCATTAAACCACTTATAAAATCAGGGCTCACATTCGTTCTTAATGAAACAAAATTCCTTTATGGCTTCATCAAATCGAATGTTCCATGACCTGGATGCTTGACTCAATCCATAAATGGATTTCTACATCATTCAAACCTATTTTTCTTCACTGGGTGTAAAAAACCCTTCTGGTTGTGTCATATAGACATATTCCTGAAGGTTCCTGTTAGCGAATGCTGTTTTGAAATCTATTTTCAAAATCTCGTAGTCATGCTAAGATGCTATGGAAAGTATGATTCTTATGGATTTAAACATGGAAACTGGCGAGAAGGTTTCATCATAGTCAATTACTTGACGCTGTCTAAATCCTTTAGCCACTAGCCTTGCTTTATAGGTGCTAACATGACCTTCCATGTCCATCTTTCTTTTGAATACCCATTTGCATCCAAAAAGCTTTAAATCAACTGGCTCATTGACCAAAACCCAAACTTGGTTCTAATACATGGAATCCATCTCAGAATTCATCGCTTCTATCCATCTTGTAGCTTCTGATATTTCTACCGCTTCCTTGTAGGAGAGAGGTTCATCATTGTCCAACAATAATTATTCACCGTCCTCGGGGACTAGGAGACCAAATCTCTCTGGTTCCCTTACCTCTCTTGAGCTCCTACGCCATACTTGTGTTTCTGGATCCTCTTCCATGGGGACCTGTGGAACTTTTTCCTGTACCAACTCCTATGTATCTTGAGCATCAACTTCGTCTATGTCAATCTTTCTCCCATTATCCTTCTTGAGGATGTGCTCCCTCTCAAGAAAGATGACTTGTCTGGCGATAGTCACATTCTTGTCTTGAGGGTTATATAGATAATATTCCTTCCTTTCCTTAGGAAATCAATTGAAGATACACTTCATGCCCTGTGGTGTTAGTTTGTTTCTTGAGAAGGCCTTAAAAAATGCCTCACATCCCCATACACGTGTTTGAGAAAAAGTGGGTTTCCTTCCATTCCATAACTCAGATAGAATTCCATTTGCCACCGTTGTTGGAACTCGTTTTATTGTGTATGCTGCAGATTGTAATGCATATCCCAAAAAGGATAATGGAAGATCTGCATGACTCATCATCGACCTCACCATGTCCATCATGGTGCGGTTCCTCCTATCACTAACACCATTACACTGTGGTGTATAAGGATGAGTGAGCGGAGATAGAATCACGGACTCCCGTAGAAGATCAATAAACTCTTGGTTCAGATATTCTCCACCCCGATCCGATCCGATCGAATATTATTTATATTCTTACCAAGCTGATTCTCTACTTCATTCCTGAATTCCTTAAATTTTTTTAAGGCTTCTGACTTACACCTCATTAAGTAGACAAATCTGTATCTACTCAAATCATCAGTAAAAGTAATGAAGTAAGAATATCCACCTCTAGCTTCTACTGGAAATGGTCCACCTACATCCATGTGTACCAATCCTAGAATCTCTGTGGCCCTTTCCCCTTGTCCACCAAAAGGAGGCTTGGTCATTTTTCCTTGTAAACAAGCATGAAATCTATCAAGTGGTTTTAGCTCAGTAGAGTCTAAATAGTCATATTGTTAGAGCTTTGTCAAGCGCTTCTTGTTCACATGACGAAGGCGGTGATGCCCTAACTGGGTGATGTATGAGTCATGTGAGTTTGTTTCGTTATCGATTTCCAACACTTGGTTTTCATAATTTAATACATACAAACCATTATTCAAATGTGCCATACCATAATATATGTTTTTCTTATAAAAGAGACAACCCTTATTTCCAAACATGAAAACAAATCAATCCATATCCAAACAACATACAAATATTATTTTCTTGGTAACACTAGGCACAAAAGAATAGTTTTGTAAAATAAAAATCATGCCAGTTGGCAATGAGAGGTGATAGTTGCCAATAGCCAACGCAGCCAGCCTTGCGCCATTGGTATCTTGAAGATCCACCTCTCCTCTGGTGATCTTTCAAAATCTACATGGTTATATCATTTGAATAAAAATGTGGGCCCCACAAGCTGTATCTAATACCCAATGTGTATAAATAGAAAGATTCCACTCAATAACGAACACACATTTAGCTTCCCCACACATCTGGGTGCAGTTCCTCTTCCAGTGGCCCTGCTTGCAACATGCAGAACACACCACCTACCATTCCTTGACCTGCCTCTTGATCTTCCCCTTCTTGGAGGGAAGGTGCTCGGGGGCTTCAGAACGTTTATAAGTCTTTGGCCCTTGCCTTGTCCTTCCTTTTCTTGTTCACCATAAGGACTACGGGTTTGTTATGCCCCATTTCATTATCTATCTAGAGAATCAAGGTCATAAGCTCTGCTAGAATCTACTCATTTCCGATCATGTTATAGTTGACAATGAAGCTAGATAAGGTATTGGGGAGTGATGATAGGATTAGATCTGTACGCAACTCATCCAGGAATTTAATCCCTAAGATGTCCAGGCGTTCAATGTAGCCAATAATCTTGACTACATGAGGCCCAGCTGGTACAGACTCTTCAAGATTAGTTATAAACAAAGCATTGGAGATCTCATACCTCTCCTATCTCAACTTCTCTTGGTAGAGATCCTTAAGGTGAGACATCATTCTATACACGTACATGTTTTCATGTTTCTTCAAGAGCTCATTATACATGGAAAATATCATGAAACACTAGACATATGTGGAATCATACATGTGTTTCACGTAGAGATATAATTCCTCATCACTATCCTCTTCCAAGTCACAACTGGAATAGGCTCTTCCAGCACATAAAATTTCCTTTCATGGCGAAGGATGATGCGTAAACGCCTCTACCACTCTTGTAAATTGGCACTGGTGAGAAGGTTCTCCTTCTCATGTATGGTGCACAATGATATTTTTGACGTCATTTTCGTGCCTTTTATACAAATTAAGATGAGAAAAGGTTTAGTACTTTATTAAAAAAAGTGAGACAAATAAATAAATTATTACTTATTAGTCTCCCACTATTTTATCGAAATACAATATCCCTCAACATTGATTTTGGAATATTCCGTTGCCTGAATATTCTTGGGGCAAGGATCCATGTTGCCCATCGCATTACCCCAACTAGGGTTGGTCAAGAAACATGAAGGGTTTTAGGTTGGCATTCCAAATTCCAACTGCATTAACTCGCAGCTCCTTGATCTGCTGAGTGGACTCCCCAATCCTGAAATCCTTTTATTTTAGATTTCCTCAACCTTTCCCTCTTGGTCACACCAAGTCCTGCTGTGGTAGTCAACCCTTGATGTGAACCATGTTATGTCAACCCAAAACCTTGAATTAGAATTTCCAGATAATTGAAAGCACCCCAACTAGGGTTGGTCAAGCACTTTGAACTATGGTTTGATTCTAACCAATATTATTGATGTTTATATCGACATAATATATCTTTTGAGGGATTTTATCCTTATACGTAAATTTCCATTTTATTATCTTTGATTACATGATTGTTAATATTTAGTGGGATATAATTAAGTGATTAACCATGTCTAAAATAATATTTACGTATAAGCCATTTTTATTTTAGTTCCATATTGCATGCTCGTTTAATTCATTAATTGTTTGATTGTGACAACACACCCAAAAAAATAAACCTTGCAACTGAAAGAAATAAAATACATGGTATGATCATGAGATTTTTCTATTGGTTAGTTTATCTTGCGGTTGATAATATAACCCAAGACCTAGGGGAGAAACACCTTGAACCTTTTGGGTTCGTGTTTATAGCTTTCCACCTATCCACATTTGTATTTCTTTGGATTGGTTTCATCGTGGCCCCTGACTTGTGCCGCCTCCACTAGCTTGGGAGCTCTATCAATTATATATGCATTTGTCTCACATACAGGTGAGGAGTAAAAAGGGGTTTTACATAATAGAATCCTTGGGTGCGCAGGTCCAACATATTAATGAGGAGATGGCTCGCAGGCCAACAAAATTTAATTTAAATAGATTAATTAAAAGAAACCATTCACATATAAAGGTCTCGGTCTATCTCATGATCATCCATACATGAAAATATATTTACGCATAAATAAAACTATCATTAAAATCATTAATAGTTCTTGATTTAGATAAATAATGCTCGAATTAATTAATTATCTTTCATTAATCAATCCTTTTATCTTAAACCCTTTTCTGAATTTCCTTGAGATTCCCATCCATCATTATTTTTAACAAATAAATTGATTTAAAATTATCCTTGTACGTAACGTGTACCTTGGAGGCAACCCGGTGAATTCACATTTATTACATAGATGTTAAATTAAACACATATTTATAAAACACCCATCACGTGTTGTGCCTCAGCTATACGCCTGCAGCACGGTACACGTCTCAAGGGTTTGTATAATATAATAATAAATTTTAATAAATCTATGTAATTTGGGTGAGTACACGGCGTGTAGTTCCAACTACATAGCATGTACTTTTCTTCACCGTCCATCCTAAGTACACGCTTGGGGATAGGGTGTGTTAATGTACTTCAGAAATTTTCAGAGTACACGGTGTGTACAGTGGGACACACGCAGTGTAGTTTCCGCGTTACACTGTTTCCAGCCGGGAAGGTCGTGTACGGAGTACATGACCCAACCCTAACCCAAAGGGACTACACGCCATGTTCATTGGACCACACGACATGTATTCTTGAAACTGTGTGCCATCTGTTTCTGTTCAACACATGGTGTCTTAAATTCTTAGAAAGAATCCAATACACGGCCTGATTTGGCAGATCAGTCAATGCATTGAACCTAGACTACACGACCTGTACTTCCGAATACATGTCGTGTATTCTGGTGTTGTATGGCCAGAAACTTTTGGCTCCTCCGGATGAGTTCCTTTATTTTATTTTAATCAAAATTAAAAGAAAATTTCGTTTCTGTGAGGTGAATGAGAAACGATGGAGGAGGAACATATCTTGAGATTCAGATTTCCAGAATGATTAAACATGAATTGAAATAAATAAATTATTAAATTCATAAATCACCAATGAAAAACTAAATAATTATAACCAACGATATGACCCCTTTGATACCACTTATAGGTTCTAGGCACAGCGGAAGTTCGTTGGTGGGTTTTACCAACATTAATTTTAACGTTAAACAACATTCAATCCGAGATCCGTCAGGATTTGAAATACCAAATCATCATAATAGAACAAATAATGAAAAAGGAAAGAAGAGTCCTAGAACCCTTGAGATTGGATCATTATATTTTGTTATAATTAATTTAATTAATTCATAACAATTACCTCGATGTAATTATTTCTTCGTTGGAGTCTTCGGTCAAGATCATGTGATCTGTCGTTGCGTTTTAGAATCCAAGTACAAGATTCCTCTAGCTATGATTCACATGTGCTCCATGTATCTCTGGACGTCCCCAAAGGGATCTCTGGGTGCTAGCGTGGAAGAACCTTCACTTGTGACATCCGCCTTCGACCACCTTGATCCGGTGGAGGATATCACTCTCGTAACATGAAAGTGTTCTTCGTGGAAAGGGAATTCTCTCTTGTCTTGAGAGTATTTACAAATCCATTGGTCACAACAATGGGTCTCTTTTTTCTTATTTTTTTTATCCACCATATTTATTAGTCCTTGAGTAATGGTTATTTATTTCTTAAATAAATGTAACTGCATTAATCGCTAATAAATATATATTATTTCACCCACAATATATTCTCTCAAATAACTAGTGTCGAAATAAATGTGATCAAGCATCCTTAAATAATTATTAAACCACAGCCGGGAATAATATTTATTTAACTTGTTAAATTAATATTTAACTGAGATACATGGACAGACTTAGTGTGTGACCCTCTAGGACTCTTTCTCAGTGGCATTAGGAAGAGATTGCCTAAAGTCCAAGATTAGCGTCTAGAAACACGCCAAGGCACCCATAGAGAAAGAAGTTAACACCGTAACAACGTGTCACCTCCTATGAATGCTTAACGTGTAATATAATCCCTTTTTCTTGATATCTCCAATCAAGCGGGTTGCATGCTAGTGCCATCAACCCATGTGCTCGATTATTCATTCTTTGACTTCCTGGAATTGAACTCGCACATACCTTGCCATGGCCATGGATTTATTTAGGCTACATCAATTCTATCAAAGGGCCTGAGATATGTACTTCCATTATAAAACAAAAGGGACAAATCATTTCTCGCATTATCTATTAATGCAATATTACTCATGATGCACCCAACGTATCCTACCTCACTGTGAACAGTGTGTCATCACAGTTTTTGTCAATACATCTAAGTGCGTGAGTTGTAATACCCATTAATAATAATCTTAATGTCTAAGGACCAATACACACGTCCGCAGATAGGAACATCCAATGACACTATGAAATGTGGATTTCCTACTGTCGGGTCTCGTTATCATAATATCCTCCTGGATATTACCAAGGTCACACACCATAAGAAGGTTCCTCAATGTTTTATGAGTCCTCACCCCTAATGACCTGTATTATTTGTGTCCCACAAATAATATCATCTGGCCATAAAACATATATTCAAGAACAGTGTTATGGCACTTCTGGGTTCTCATCATATAAGGGATCCGCTATGACCCATTAATGCAACAGCTGTCCTTAGGACATTATAACATGCATTTTGATGCAGAAGAACAATCAGGATGTGATAAGGATTTTATTAATGAATAAAGTACAATGTAGTTGGTTCTAGACCACCAACTCCAACAATTTGGTACCTCATAAAATATTTCTACATTATATTTTTTTAACCTTGACCTTATTTTTGAATTAATAATGGATGTTATGGTTGAAAAGATAATGTTTTCTTCTATTTTTTACTAGTTTTTTAAAGAGGGAGAATATTTAGGGGGAGAGGTTTTTTATATGGTTTATATGTTTTAGAAGGTGGATATGTAAATATTCTTGTTTCCAATAATTTTATC
This sequence comes from Viscum album, assembly GCA_963277665.1. Taxonomy (NCBI): domain Eukaryota; kingdom Viridiplantae; phylum Streptophyta; class Magnoliopsida; order Santalales; family Viscaceae; genus Viscum; species Viscum album. The sequence continues at coordinate 46,356 of CAUJRU010002241.1, forward strand.
GGTTATTATAGTATTCTAATTGTACTTTACATAATCATTTCTATTCACATTTATTATTTCATAAAAATTATTTTTTTAGTAAATGACTCATTTTTGTCCTTGGTTTTGGAAATATCAATACTATCTTATGAGAATTGGATTTAACTCTGGGTATTTTGTTTTGGTTTTTCTTATACAAATTTTACTATCCATTTAAATTTTTTCCATTGTTCTATCATTTCCTCTGTACAATATGTATTGGATTATTTTACAATATATAATTTGAAATTTATGATGTGTTTGATCTCATCAGATGGTAGAATTCATTCTAGTTCCATCATAAAATAGAGATCATCATATGATGCAATTATGGATGAACCTACAAAAGTCATAATTTAATCAATTATTTTTTGATTCAATGGATGTTTATAAAATTCTTGTTGAGGATTTTAGGATCCATAGAGGTTGAAAATCATATTTAAATGTTCTAATATTTTTTCCCTTTTGAATCTTTGAAAACATCCATTTCCTCTGAGTGATTTACCATTGAAATATTTTAACGATTATGATAATAGATATCATTAGTGATTTATTGATAGTAAATCTGTTAATGTTTAATATTTTAACAATAATTTCCATTATTATTCATGATTGGGGAGATTCCAAGATATAGGATGTTTTTTCTGATTGATATGATTTAGGGAATTCATGGTTTGGAAGAAAGAAGGTTTGTAATGTCTTTCATGATTGTGGGCTTCTATGTCTAGGAAGACTAATATCCCTTCCAAAATAGTTATAGTTTGAAAATATATGTGGTTGATATTACTATATTTGATCAAGGATATTAATGGATACCATTGTTTAGAATGTACAATACCTTCCAACAGTTTTCTAGTCAAGAGTGTTCCATATTTAGAACAAGGATACATTGATTCAGTTAAAATAATCTCCTACTTCTATGGATAAAATAAAATTCCATAATAATATACATATATTTTTCTTATAATATCATTTTATATATTTTAAGGATTTTTTCCTTTACTCCATGGTTTGGTTTTAATTTCAAACATTACTTATTTCTTTAGATGGGATGTGTTTCCTATCCCAATATTAATATTTCCATCAGGCTTATATATTTTTTCAAATAGTTTTTTATTTACTAAAAAAATTATGTTATCCTATATTTACTATTATTACTCTGATTATGTCTGATTTACAGTAATTTATTCAAAATATATTAATTTACACTCAACCTATACTTTAGTAGGTTATATTTTTTTAGTGTTTTTATAATACAATTCACCACCACTATTTTTGTTTTATATAACAAACTAATTGTGACTCATGATTTGGTCAAACTACCAATGATCAATTAGGAATAATGGTTCTCCACAATGTAGGAATCAATAATTGAAATCAAACCTAATGTAGAAAAAAATAAAAAAAACATATAAATTCCACAATGGATATATTTTCATATTCTCAAAACCCCTTTAAGGATCTATGATATAGATATATCTGTAAAACATTATTGTATCAATTTCAATTTTTTTAAAAAAGAATCAAGTAACTCCTCCTGGAAAAAAATGAAAATCAAAGATGCGTGACTAACATAAGTAATGGTTTCTTTTTTTTATTAAAAACAAGCACTTAATTTATATACACCAAAACACCCATATTTTTCTTTTCAATTTTAAAAAAACATAAATTATTTGATCCATATAGTCCTTCATCAAAAATAAAATCTATTTGAAAAAACTAACTATAAAATAAATCATAAAATTAACTATCCCTAATTTTATCATAACCCAAACCCTTTTATACACACCACATGATAGAGTATGATAATTTTATTTTAAAATAGTTTTTCTCTCAAAAAAAATACAAAACTCCTAAAAACCATTACCATTTGAATGAATAATAATAACTATCGATTTATTATATCAACGAATCAGCCAATCCAGTCTAAATTAATATAATCAACCCTTATAATATAATAAAATAAATATAATATATAATATGTTTCATTGAGTAGAAATTGATCCAAAAGAGACAATATGTAAACCAAAACATCCCATATGAATGTGTATCATTCCTTTAGTATGTTATTAACATGACACATGAACAATGAAATTAGTTCAATGGAGAGACTTATAACTCATCCCAAGTCTCATCTATTCAGAATTAGATTTATCAGTCAAATCCCACACTCAATTTGAGTTCCTAATAAAAAAACATGACATTTATAGGTAACATGGGTTTTTACAAAAGATACATTATCCATACACGCTACTAGTATACCTCTTAAATCCCTACATATTATCTAAACAATAAACTGAATTGAACCTAAATAATAGTATAATTTTATACAAAATTTTAATGCCCTGACATATCTACCTTTTTGATATCCATAAAGGGGATACTATCATTCCATAGTTGTTCCTATGCATAAGTCAGAGTCTTTTGAATAGTAGTTTTGGAAAAAACCATAGGGAGAATATTCTCACGAATAAAATAGAAAATGGTCATGTCTAAATATAATTAAAATTCCACATGAACCATACATATATAATACATATAAAATACCTATAAATATAAAATAGGGAGCTAATAGGTCCCCCACAACCTTTAATATAAATAGAAAAAGATTATATGATGCATCATAATATAATATTTTAGAAAAAATGATACATTTCAGGATTCATGAAATAAAAAAAAATAGTATACTATCCAAAATATATGAAAGAAAAATTAAATGTATATATATAATTTCCTATATCGAAACACATAATAAAACTAAAAAAATTGCCTCCAACACCCCATATACCCTAAACTTTTAATCTAGCTTGAAGATAACACTATTCCCCCATATAATATATAATGGTCAACCCACATTAATTAAAATTCATGTCATGTATGCAGATAAGGGGTGGGTCAAATGGCTCGATAAGATTCTCAAACTCACCTCAACATGCTAAGTGCAAGTGATAAAGTGAATAAACCTAAAAAAACAATTAGATTGTATAAAAGTTCTTAGTGAAACTCTCAGACTCATATACATATCTTAGTAATGGCGATACAATCCATACCAATGTATACATGGAAGGAAGACACACATACCACAAAGATGAATACAATGCTACACAACCCAACATAGGACCCAACATGTTTATAATTTATGATTGGTACACCACCATCACCCAATTAGGTACACTACGTAGTAACTCGCACAACATTGCAGATAATCGAAAAGGCATTTCACTCATTAGAGCCCCATTAATCCCATTATTCACCTTACTACTCATTAATAATTGACTGGTATCATTGAGAAATTGTAATTTATTTATTAATTTATAACTACTTAAGACTAATAGAATGGAATTTAGGGAGAAAGCTACAAGGAAGGAAATCGTGTGTTCCAAATAAGAATAAAAATAAAAATGGAAAAAAGTAATTAGAAAAAATTAGTATGGATGATGATGAAGTTTTAAAAGTGATACGATTTTAATAAAACTAGGAAAATAATATAAATTTTTTAATATATTAATGAAGTAGTAATAGATAATAAATATAGGGTAAATTATTATTTTTTATCATTAAATATATTTTTTATAAATTATTATAAATTAGAAAACTGAGTTTCTAACATTGAAGATATTTTAAGAGAATCATTGGTGAAGGATTATGGTCCATATTTGAGTGTTTTCAGTTGTCTATCAATCACTAAATCCACTAAGATAGAGAAATATGGTTTTTGTTTTTTCATGATAATATTTTCATTTGATGTTTAATAATAATAACCCGTCAAAATAATTATCCATGAAAGAAGTGAAGAGATGAAAAAAAATCAATATTATTTTCTCATAATAATTTATCCTATAACCATGATCAATTAAAAATCAAGCTTTATTTTCATAAAAGCCTAAAGATATAAGAAGAAATTAATTAGGATTATTCTATGTTGAACTGTCTCATTCTTTCAGAGTTTCCTTTACAATGCTATTATTACCAATTTTTTTCTCCTTCCATTCACATCCTAGTTAGCTCATCAATCCTCTATTTGATGTCTTATAAATACCAAAATCCTCATTATTTACCCTTTAAAAATATAAATTATCAGTAATTGATGGAAATCATAGCATCACACCTCAAAAGTAGTAGCTCTGAACTCTACTTATTTGGCACCACATGCTTTCCTATCGTAGTTTATAATCATCCTCCTTGTGAGTCAAGTTTATATGAACCATTATTTCAATAAATACATGTGATTTTAATTTTAATTTTTTTTCTAAAATTCCTCCATGAGACTCGAATTCATCCACGATTTTTCATCTTAAATAAATTTAAAGTACATAATTATTTTTAAGATTTTTTATTCTATTATTTTATGATTATGTCACATGAAAACCACTCATTCTTCCTTTTAAAACATTCATATTCCTCTAGTAGTTGAACTAATTTTACTCAAATTAAAAACAATTATATTATTGGATCTCTAATCCATCAATTAAAACCAGTATTAATGTTTTTTTATCTCTAATTATTTATAGCCATTATTATTTTTCTTAGATTCAGTTACTCTTTTAGTCAATATTAGATAGTGTTCTTCAATATGGATCTATGATAGAGCTCTCAAGTACTTCATTGATTTTTTTTCCATATTTTTCCTCAAAAATCCATGATTTAGTTGAATATGTTATTCATTAAATGTCAATCAGTGTTTTATTGCTCAGGTTGAGCATCAATCTCCATTGTGCGAGCTTGGTCTCTATTTATTCATACAATTGAGTTTAGAGAGATGGTTTATCCTTATGAAAAAAATAATAACGGTCCTCATAGTGTGGAGAAAATGATACTCACCCACATGGAATGAAGATTATAATGAAATCGATGATCCTTATAGAGATTTATCTTTTCCGATTTGGAAGGACATTCCTATGGGGAAATGATTCTTAAAAAGAGGAAGTGACCGTCAAGTGAATATTGAAAACATGTCTTACTCATGAGTCCTTTCATCCATACAGTCCTTACATTTGTATAGTAATATCATAAATAATAGAAATCGATTCTTATGGAGAGTAAATGATCATCAATATAATCTAGTATAATCAATAATTTCACATATAGGGTGCATTAATAATTTAATATTTTGAGAAAATAAAATACTTGAAATTTTTATTCCAATAATATATATTAAGTAGAAGAACAATTTAAATTGAAAGAATTTATTCCAAAAATTTGAGACATTAAATTCTCTTCATAATAATATTTTCAATAAAAACACACACCAATCAAGATAAATATTTTATCTTAAAATATGTGAGTGGTAATGTCCAAATAATTTTAATAATTTATCACCATTAATTTTTATTTTCATTCAAATATTCAATGAATCCATATTTCCACTCAAAATGAACAAGATTAAAAATATTAATAATTAAAAAACATTTCATGTTCAAAATATTCTTATTTTCATAGAAAGGATATGTAACATAATTATTCAAAATTGGTCCTCATAATATTCCCCCACACATTAAACCTTTCTTGTCCTCAAACTATCCATTTTATAATATTTATGAAAATTAATTCATAATAAAAATGATTGAATTCCAAGGCCATCTAAGATATGTTTTGAATAGATATTTTCCCTCAAAAACTATTTACATTAAGAAAGTTTCATTTCCCTAATGAAAAAGAAAAATATATAACTAAAATATATATTTTTGAAAACATGAGTGAATTTGAAAATATTTCAAAGACATAATGAAACTTAAAATTTCATTTAATTATTATTCAAATATTACATTTTTCTCCAATTTAATGAACTCATAGAATTGAGGACACTATATAATAAGAAATTATTGAAATGGTGATTGAATTTAATAATTAAAAGGAATCATAACTAATTCATGATACAGTCTCTTACTAAGAAATAAAAATCTACACCATGGTTAGAAGTTCATTCATAACCCATTTGAATACAATTATTTGATATTTAATAATAAAAAAAATATTAAATGAAATTGAAATTATAATTATTATTCCAAATTTGTAATCAGAAATATTTTTTAAAGAGGGAAATTTAAATATTGTTACAAGATAGAGTCAATGGTATAATAGAAAATTATTAATCATTTTAAGTGAAAAAAGAGTCCTCAAATTCAATAAAAACTCGCATGTACTAAAACATCAAATTGTGTCATGAAAAAAGTCATTTTAAATAATACATTTTGGTATTTGTGATGTCTTCTCAATGAAATAATTTTCAACATAGTAATGGAGACCCATCACTTATACATAGACCTCAACATTGTCCTATATTTTGATCTCTATCTTGGTAGAATAGAAAAAAATTAATTCAAACAAATTTCAATTACATAATTCTAAAATATTTTTTGGGTAAAAAATTGCTTTACATTAAAATTTTCCACATAGCATATCAAGTAGACAAGTTTCAACATGTATTGAAAATTATAACCACTTTTACCCAAGTCATAACAGTGAAATTGAAAAATTGTTTAAAAAAAGAGAATGAACAAAATTTCAAGGTTTAGAAGAGTTTTCAAAACAGTACAACATAAGAATTAAACCTAAAAGTTTTAGAAATAAATGTAATCAAAAGAGTAAATTTAACTAGTAAAATTTCCCAATTTTTCAACATGTAAATAGAATCCCAAAATTTACTTTAAAAAGTTTATTTTTAATAAATATTATATTTATATTTTATATAATTTTGGGAGAAAAAAATAATGTTAAAAGAATAATCCCTTGGATTTGAATCTTTTCACATTAATAATCATTCCAAGCACATTCCCTTTTTTAATATAAATATAACTCTACGAGATCCTTATTATTTCTAATTAATAATTGAATTCTTATTATTTTTTGACATCATACCATTATTATTAGTCTAGAGAAGAAATGAAATATAAATTAAATATAATTAGAAAAAAACAACACAGTATAATTTTATTTGTATAAAAAAGAAATGGATGAAAATAAGAATTAATAGGGGTTGAATCCCATGAAGTACTGAGTTTTATGTACTTGGTCAAATTCAGTGAACGATCAGTTTTCTTACATAGATATAATAGTTATGAAATATGGGTCCATTAGATGTATGGCTTAATCCTCTGGCCATTAACATATAATGGAATATTATCATCTCATACCAAAGATAAATATCCATTAACTAATACTATTAGGTTGGAAAATGGTCTAGGACAATTATTCATTATTTTTCTAGGAAATAGTTTCAATATATAATTTAAGATAAACTATATTAGAAAAACCAAAAAATGTATTTTGAATGATAATGTCAAGAAATTACTTAGTTACTTACATATAAATCCTGGAATTGTGTTTCTATTTCAATCCCCTATTAATCACTGATCTCCAAACACCTTCTAGCACCATCACTTTTAAAATTTATGTTTAATTATTTCACATCCAAAAATTACTTATGAAAAAAATCAATAGTTAAATATATTTACATTTTAAAAAATTTACTTTAAGGGGACATCCTTATAAGGTTCTTGAATGCAATTATATAGGCCCATAAAAAATCCTCATGATTTATAAATGAATAGTTATTAGAACAGCCAATATATTTGTCTAGAGTCTATTTAAGCACCCAATTTGATTCCATCTTTTTCCACTTGATTTTGGATGATTTCTTGTTCAATTCTTGGAAACAAAAACAAATTTTACAATATGGCATTGAATGTAATATTCTTAAAGAAGGTAATATTTTTAGTGATGAAGGAACTAAGCTCCCTAAATATGGGAAAATATTATTTTTAAAGAATTCAACAAAAATATTAATTATTTATTTGAAAGGTACATAACATCTACATAAATATAAAAATAATCTATTGATACTAATATGAACTACTTTTATTTGGAATATCAAAATGTTCCAATAAATTCTAATCTCCACGCATAAAAAATATCCAACTATATAATTTACTATTGGTTTAGTTATTATATCATTCCAACATTTACCATTATTTGGAATTTACCATCGAATTCAACTAATCTCTTATAATCCTTAAAAAGTGTGGACTAAGAAAATCCATCTTGAAGTGCCTTTTGGGAATTTATTTCACCCCCATGGTTTCCTTCACTGGGTGAATCGTGGAATCCTTCAAAAATGGTTATCATCTCTTCCTCAGGTACACATACTTTCATAATGAAATTTCCAATCCATCTAAATGTTTTGGGTCATCATAATATATAGATTAAGTTCTAAAATTATGTACATTTTTTGGGTAAGATATACATTGTTATTTGTCCTATAAATAGGAAATTAGAAAAATCACTATGGAATATAGTTTGCGATGATGAAACATTATACAATTTTTAATTTGGTAATAACAAATTTATTTATATTTGGTCCTCATATATGGTATTAGGGAGCCTAGATAGGTGGATATCCAAAAAAATTCACCTTTCTTATCCAAAATATTAATATCAAATTCATACAAAAAAATAATACACATCATCTCTCTCATTTATTCTTCTTTTTTTGATACTGGTATTTGATGGAATTATAGTTAGTAGAAAATGTTTCCTTAGACCCAATAAAGTATTTACTAAAATTTTAATGGGAAATATAATTGAAAAATTTTCCATCTCAATTGTGGTATAATTTCATTAAGCATCTTCTAGTAACCTACACCTATTGCCTTTTATCTCTCAATTTCCATAGAATTTTCACAAATTCCATTTAATTAGGATCACACATAACTTCAAAATATAGTTTATTATATGTATAGTGAAGACACGTGATAAGGCCAATTTCTCTTGGAGATGGTTGAATGATTAATGTCACTTTTTTATAAAAACTATGATATATGTTTAGAATATAGATGGTAAAAGGGTCTAGTAAAATTTTAACAATAATTAATAAATCTTTAGCATAATTTATGATGACCAATAAAACACGAACCCCATGAAATTTCCAGGTGGGAGAAGCTTTTGGATCTCTTATATCATATAATATTTAACTTTTATTCACCTCATTGAGACTATACACCCAAGAACTATTACCTCAGTGACTATAAACTTACATTATTACAAATTTCAAACCAAGTTTTTATTTTTATATCTTTGGAAATAAAATTACAACATTTTCAAATTACATTGACAATTTCTTTCTATAATTAGAAATTAATGCATAAATAATTCAATTTTTATGTCAATATTTACTATATTGATATCCATCATAAAATTTTCAAAGGTAGATAAAGATCCACACAATCCAATGGGAATTCACCAGTAAAAAAATATCCTTAAGGGGCATGTGAATATGGTATTATCATGATATTCTAGGGATGTGGTAATTTGGGCATAAATAAAATATCGATAATAAATTTTGTAAAATTAATTCCTAGATAGAAGATTTAAATTATGATCTAAAAATAGGATAGTAAAATTATCATTCATACTGTCCAAGTTGAACTTATAATACTGAATACAAACTCTCTGATTTTTCACTATCCTAGTTTGAATTTTCTTCTACTTTTTATTCATAATTACATTAAATTATCCATTCATAGAATCCACTTAGATATAGAAGGACCATAGAAACTCGAAAATACAAATGATAATTATAGCTTCATGGAGTTTAACCATGGTTTCCCTAAAATCTATTTTGTGGTTTGATTGATCCTTAATTTACCCTAAAATCTAATCATGAGATCTAAATCAATTGGGGTTTAATATGTGTCAAATGAATGGGTAATCAAATTCATATAAATGTTTTGAACCCTATGGTAGTTTGGTAAATTGTCAACACATCTGAAAATACTTATTCAAAAAGATTACCTGAATATGTCGAAATAATGACTGTAAGAGATATTTTCTCACAAATAAATGAATATTTTAGGTGAGGTAAACGTCTATTACTCTCTAAATATTGGGATTAATGGATAGAAGGTAGAATCTTTGGATAATGTAGACCATAGTCTTTAATTTTTTTGATGAATGAATTGGAACTGAATATTGGATATTCTTCACCCATGTCTAGAATGGAGAGTCCCCCACAAAAATATTATAGGTATCTCACAAGTATAATTTTATCAATAAATTTATCAATTTTATCAGGAAATTCAGTCTTTGACCAATAAAATGGTTTTACCTCTATATTAAAATTGATTCCCATGCATATTTCTTTAAAAATATGATTTTCAATAATTCCCATGTATCATCCTAAAATATTATTTTTCACCTTAAATTATTAGTTTATCACACTATAGAAATTCATCTCGATATCAATTTAGAGTATGGGGAGGTACCTTTCCTTTCTAAAAAATATTGAATTCCTTACTTTTTTCACCCGTCAAGAATATAAATTTTCCTTTTGGAATATGTATCACTAATCCACTAGTGGTTCATAAGGGACTTCATAATATGGCCATAACCACGTTATCACACAATATATCAAGGATGTGGATGTCAGTATGAATAAATATTTTTTAAAATATAAATATAAAATCATCAACTTTCCCAAAGAGATGAGTGAAAAATATATCTACTAAATACACGAAAATATAATGGGTTAAAGGCCTCTTAATCTATGATATAAAAATAGTGAGTAAGAGGAAATGATAATGTCAGCACCAAATTCACAATGGCAGACTATATTGAAACTAATTCTGATTGTTTATGGGATGAAAAATATTAAAAGATCTTTCACTTTAGGAGGAATTATGTTGTAAACTACCACATTTCAATCCTAAATTATATTTTATGTTATATAATCCTACTTTTATTTATTTGGATTCATTTAATTTAATGATTAAAAATGTGATGTGATATGAATGAAAAATACAAGGAAAGAAATAATAATCTTGAACTTCTTGAACAACTCATGTAAATTGAGTAATGCAGGTCCATGATTTTTTCATCATTAATTATGGGGAAGGGATATTTGGGGATATATTATGTGAAATAGTAGGCATCCCATAATGTTATTCCTAACTAATTTATTTCCCTATATTTTTCATTATCTTGAAATATTTTTTATTAAATATTTTAACATAAAACAACATATTTTATTTTTGTATTATCATTCTCATGTATATATATTTATTCATGGTTTTATGGTTTTGGTTATCATATTCAACCATTTGTTATATTTGAAACCATGGGGTAATTTATTGCTTTTTATTATGTTTTAAACTACTCCCAATGCTATGATAATTATATTCTACATAGGGTTTACCTTAGTTGTGCTAAGAAATTTACCTTTATCCATTTTACACATATCTCATTTTAGTTTCCAAATTTGAAACTCCAGTTTATGAATTTTAGAATATACTTAAACCTTATCTAAAACATTTTGTGAATTCTGTTAATTAGGTAAATTTTTTTTGATAAATTTTCTTAAAAATAGATAGAAAAAACCCATTACCTCCTCCTTATAATTAATTGTTTCATCCTTATACTGATTTTGAAATTCTAGTCAAGTATATTGTGTGAATCTTTGTGAAGTATATCAAAAAAAATTACTCTCTCTATGAATAGTTTGGGTGGTTCCTATAGCTTAGTAATTAGTTGTTAGAAAAATGGCCATCTATACTGTTCCTCATTATATCATACCCAAAAATATTATAGTTTTATAAGGGTTATTCATTCACGTAATTATTTGGGAAATAAGTGATCATGTTCCACAAAATTCCAAATTGATATCATTTTTCTCTTAGCGGTTGTTATGGTTTTGACATCCAACATTATTTACACGTTATTTTGAATTTTCAATCATTAGGGATATAATTTTATATTTTACATCAGAAACCTTTAAAGGTATTTCTAGACATTACCTAGTGTTGTAAACTCGTTTATTTAATATTCCATTCAATTAATCTTTATAGTGTGAATTTATGGATAGAGTGTTGTAAATTTTTCTTAGTTATTAATCATCTGAATTAGTGTAATTTCCTCTAGTATAATGGTCAATCATGTTACTACATGAAGGTAAAAAACATTCATAGAAGGATTTCCTGAGATGGTGGTAAGTGAGATATCGGTGAGAAGACTTCCCAAGTAACATCCTAAAACCATCCTTAGTTTCACCAGAATTACATCCATTATAATGGAACATAATGGAGACTTTATAAAAAAATATCCCTGAAATATCCGGGTATAAAATTTCATTACAAATGATTCAATGAATTATTACAAAGTTTCAAAAACATTTTCACCCAATTCATGGAACTAGTTTCTAGAATTTACCTTATGAGGGAAATATAAAACTCTCATTTTCACCTAATTCTCACTAATACCTTAAAGAGGAAGCTATTTCATTATATTAAAAAATTATAATTGAAATATAGAGATTCTTCATTTAGAACACCATAAAATAGAGATAGTAGTAATATATATGAATGTTTACATTCATAATCCCGAGTTGTTAGGGTTAACCTATTGTAGGAAAGGAATAATGAAACTTTTTTTAGTCAAAACACCCTAATCCAAGGGATTATTACATTGTTATAAATATGTCATGGTCTATGAATTCGCACATTGTCTACATGAACCCTCTCTATAAGATTATATATTCTCTCCCATGTTCCCTTCCTAATATATCTTATATATTTTTTGGTATTCAATATAATGTCCACCATATATTGGAAGGTTGATCTTATGTTAATGAAAAAGATAATATTAAATAGTGATAAGGAAATATCATAACTTATTCCCTTTCATGATTTCATTGTAGTTTATTTGGAAAATAATTTTTTATCGATTATTATGAGTTTAATTATATTCTTTTTCATCAATGACCACCCTAGAAATAGAAATAAAATTTTATAGTTTTTATTAAGACATTATAATTTATTTATTAATTTTTACATACTTAGGATACGAATGTGGAAATTATGGTCGAATCTATAAAGAATGAACAAGTGAGTACTAACTAAGAATAGAAGTCAAAAAAGTAATGGGGAAATAAATAAATTGTAGTAATTATTATTATGAAGTTTCAAAAGTAGAAATTGTTTTTAAAATTTTGGAAAAGAATTATGAATTTTCAATTAAATGATGTATCAAGAATAATATAATATGGACATGGTAAATTTTTATAGTTTATAATTAAATTAAATTTCATTTATTCATTGAAATTGTCACAATGAGTAACCATCATTCAAAATGTGTCAATAGTATCTTATTTTTAGATTATCAATCCTATATGGGTTTTTTAAATAGTATATCAACCATTATATTCACTAATATAGATAATTATAAAGTTTCTTTTTATGTAAAATTGACATTTCTTATTATTAAACTACAACTTATCAAAAGCATGATATAAGATAGAATAAAATAATTGAAAAATAAAATCATTATTAGTCCCCCATAAATATTAATACTATAAACCTGATCAATTCAAAAAAATAAAACAATTTCATTAATATAATCAATGTTTAGAATAAAATGAAGTGGGATATTTTATATCGATCTAGTTCCTTCCTTCAATATCAATCATTTCCAATACTACGATCACCAAGTTGTTTCCCCTTCAATTTATGTCATGCATAACCTATAAATCATCAATGTTATTATTGGTGATTTTATCATTCTCATATATTCCCGATTTTAAAATTAATCCCCATATTAGCTAAATTAGCACTTACTATCACAACTAACTAACTGTTGTTCTGAACTCAACTTCCAGGTTTCTATATAGTTTCCCATCACTATTAATCATTTTTTTCATTGTTACTTGATCTAATATTACTATATGTTATCATGAAACCATGTTTCTTTACTTGGATAATTATTCTATCCTTCCCCAAAAATCCTCAAAATCTACCCCATTTTTAGCTTTATAGTTGTAAGAATGATTTTGTAGCACATTTTTTAATAAATAATTGTAATTCAAAATTGATAAAAAAGTTACATGAAGTAAAATTTTTATTACTTCCAAAACATCCAACTTCCTCATGTAGTATAAATTCATTCACTCATATTTAAAAATCATTTTTATGACTTTAACTATATTCCACAAATTTGATTCATATTCCGAGTTAGCTTGGCACTGGTTTGTCAAAGATAGTATAAACAGTCTTAGATTCTATTAATTAATCATTAAATATCACATGGTGTTCCTCAACATGGATTGAATTTAGATATCATGATGAATTAAATGATTTTTGGACAACTCTGCTTTCACTCAAGAAGTGAATATTCAGATAAAGTTGTTCTTCCTCAAACATAAATTAATGTTCGATTGCTCTGGTCATGTTCGAGTCTCCTATATAAGATTCATGGATTAATTAAATTATATTGTTAATATTTTTGGACATGGTAGATCATTAAAAAAAGCAGTAATGATCCTTACATTGAGGATAGAATGATCCTTATAGGCATGGAATGATTCTTATGAAGAAAGAGATGATACTTATAGATGTTTCATCTAATAATTATTGGAATTTTATAATTATAGAGAAATGATATGTACATAGAATCAATAATACTTATAAAAATATTGAAAATAATGCTTATATAAGATAAATTTCATCCTTACAGTCCTTTCCTCCATTTGGGAATATCATATTTATAGGGAATTGGTGATAATAAAGAGATAGTTCTCATTAAGATAATCTAAGACATTTGAAAAGATAGCATAGCTACCACATGAAAATTTTATGAATTGTGAAAATTATTTATCCAATATGTATCATTAAATTTGAAAAAATATAATTATTAAAAATTCTAGAAAATAATAAGGTATTCAGAAAATTTATATTGAAAATTAGAATAATGAAAAGATAAAATAATTTATTCCATAAATATGAAACCTTAAATTATCTACCATTAAATATTTTATAATTAAAAATTACCATTAGAAAGAAAAAAAATTATCTTAAAATATATTATTTTAAACCATAAATCATTTTATCCATTTATCACCAAAAATCCGCATTTTCATTCATGTATTGAAAGAATCACAATTTCCACTATAGAATTATCTAGATTAAAAATATTATCAATCAAAACATATTTCATCATTAAAATATTTATATTTTAATTGAAAATATGTTGATTTCATTTATCCAAATAGGGGACACAACAAATATAAAAAATCCAAAATATATTTAGAAATAAATATAGAATTATTAATTTTAAAAATGGACAATAAAAGAGGTACCAACAATAAAAAATACAATATATTAAAAATGAATTCCAAAATTGTATATTGAGAGGGAAAAAATAAAAAATACCATCTCAAAAATAGTCATTTCGATAAGAAAAACTGAAAAATAAATGAATGGGTAATAACATTATGAAATAATAAACCCCACACCCTTACCCCAGCCCAACTAATCAGATTAGTTGTGACTGAAAATGTCTTACTGATCATCCATAATGCACTAATAGATCATTCCCACATATTTCCTATTATAGTAGGTGATGAATCCCACAATATAATCATATATCCCTTGATATGGAAACTGATTAACTGAATTATGTATCAATTAATAATAAAAACCTCAGGTCTTCAATGGATATGGTGTCTCCACAATCATCTCCATAGAAGGAAGCTTGTCTTATTTTTTTCATTCCATCACCTCAAAAGAGTTACCGACCATCTTTCATAGAGCCTCTTCATTCATTTCTTATTGTCTAAAATCTAGTGGGGAATATCAAACCTAGAGTGAATATTACTCCAAATTATAAATACAATACAATGAATATAGCCTTAAAAAAAATTATACATGAACCACAACATAAACATTAAACCTACAGGTTATTCTTGATGTCACATAAAATGGGTATAAAATCCCAAAAAAGTGGTCCATAACATGGGCATCATTGCCTATTTGGAAAAATTCCATGAGACTTTGATAGAAAAAAGAAAATTTTTAAACTCAAATGAATCATTAATTTCACCCAATTTAAGGGAAATACCTTATTAAATTATTTTGAAGACAAATAAATATAAGAAATAAAACAATGTTAATTCATGAAAATCAAGCATCTACTATGAACCAAAAATTCAAGCCGCATCCAACTACACGATTCCACTATTATTTAGTGGAATCATATTCTAAAAATGTCACACCCAGACTAGGCATTGAGGTATGTTTTTAATTTTATTTTTATGTAATAATTTTTATTCTCATTTTTAATAATTTTTTGGTTGAAATGTGGTACAAGAATTAAATGTGTTTTGTGCTTTTGTGATGATAAATGTGCATCAACTTGAAAATTCCCAATGCACAGGAAGTTCAAGGGAGAAGTTGTGTGTCTTCATCAGGATAACATGTGGCCTGCCCAGTATGTGGATGGTTAACTTACCCTATAAAATAAATTATTATAATTATAATATTCTTTTTCATTGTTTCTATCATTATTATTAATACCTCAATTGAATTTATAACGATATATTATAACAATATTAACCCTTTTTTATTAATGATTTAAGTAGGTAATTTTTATTAATAATAATAGAATTTTTATATTTATTGTCTCAATTGTTAATTTATATTATCAATTTTATTTATATTTTCATTTTGGTTTTTTATTTAACATTTTTTTACTTTATTTCCTTTTTTTCCATTTTCCTTATTTTTTTCTTTTCTCTATCACTGTATATCGGTCGCGGTGCATAGTTCATCTGCTTCTTCACCAGTCCACATGTAATTTCTACCGGCCATAGCTCCTAGATCGCTCCTCCTCTCATCAAAACCATCTCTCGACTCTGCCTCAACCAGGTCTCACATTGGTTGTCCACCTAGTCCTTGTCCAAATGTCCTCACACGCCTACCCTAGGTTTGGCCAAAGATCTGACCACTCCCCTCCCATGGTTGCACCTCTTCTGAGCGAATCCCCCTTTTTTCAGCACCACACACCTCCGGTATCCTTCTTTGAGATCCTTCTATCCTCTTGAGCCAATTCCAAAGGTGCGGAGTACCTAAGGTGTTTATTCTTCCATTTTGAGTGATTTTGTGGTTAGGTTTTGGTTTTGGATTTGAATGATATTGATTATTTTTTTTCCAATTAGTTGTTTTATGGTTTGTTATAGACCCCTTGCGGTGTATTTTTTGTGCGGTGAGTGTTTCTCACCATGTTTCTGAAATTGACAACACACCAGTTGGTTATTACACACAAAAATACTAAATGATGAACATTTTATTGTTTAATTAATTAATTTAGCACTATTTTCAATTACTGTACAATATGTGAAACTATTTTTACTGAGATTTATTTTGAATTTAATTAATTAGAAGTACGTTTAAGTGATGATAGTCTATTTTTATTTTTAAAATCCACATTTAACTGTTTATCAGTGTTTTGTAAACTGTGTAGTGGGTGTGTTAGGAAGCGTGGATGATGCATTTTTTGTCTTTTCATGGGTTGAAAATGTTTTTTGTCTTCAAAAAGTTTTTGAGAGTCATTTTTCCTTTTAAAAAATTGCAATATGTTTGGAAACAGGTTATTAATTTTTCTAGGGGTTTCCTTAATTATAGAAGTGCCTTTTTAAAACACACAGCTGGTATAATTTAATGTGAAAGCAGTGGATATTATGTTCTAATAATATTTTGGTGTGTGTATGGTTTTAAAAGAGGGTTTCAGTGTGCAAACTTCTTGTTTTTGTGTGAAAAAACCTTGTTTGGATCATATGTATTAATGTGACATGTGATGTGAACTTGGAATTTAAATAATCACCAAGAGGAAATCCTGGGGTATTATGTGCAGTGACTAGGACTAATGGGCTAGTGTTCCACAGGTGGATTTGGCCCAATTTCACTGTAAGAATTCACGATTGTAACACTAACTAAATATAAAAATGACTGACGATCGTGGTTTCTAAGCTACAGTTACTGAGGGTTGTGGTTTCTAAGATATGTTTTTTGAGGTTCATTGTTTCTAAGCCACAGTTTCTGAGGGTTATGGTTTCTAAGACATGTTTCAATAAGACATGACGTTCTAGGGTCCCACTTTTTACTAGTACATACAGGGCATCTCCCATCCTTGGGTGTTCTCAATTACTTTGAACACATTGACGACATGTGATGTTTCAATTGAGAAAATACACCAGAATTTTTTTTGTTTAAAACTACTTTTATTTGTAGTTTTTTTCCTAAAAACTATTTTTATGGTTAAAATAATTCATGTATTTCATTATTTCCATTATTTATCATTACTGATGTAATTGTTTTAATGATTTTTCATGGAATCTTTTATTGCTGTAATCTTACTTGGTGATTTCTCACACCCTATTTACACCTTTGGGTGTAAGCAGACTAGTTTATGTCAGATTCACGTAAGGGTCTAGATTTTGGGAGTGGTGGTTTAGGTTGTTAGTGGGCTTCATGGAGTTGCATTGGGGTGTTGGATTGAGGGTGGTGTCCTCTTTCCAGGTTTTAGTTTTTGCGTTAGTTTTGGTCACCCTACAGAGTGATGGTTCTTATTTGGTTTTCAATTTAAACATGCAACAGAAATTATGTTTTTTTGGTTAAAATGCTCATTTGTTTTTGAACTTCAGTATTTGAATGATTTTATATTGCTATATGTTTCATTTATATTTTTTTATATGGGTAAATTGTTCCCATTCTTTATTTTGATACTCGTGCACTTGTTCATGCCAGAGGAGACCAGGAATGCCATTCAGACCATACTGCGGACTAGGTCGGGTGTTAGTTGGATGGAAACCTGACTTGGATTGTGAAAAGATGGCATCAGAGTAGGTTTGTCTCTTTGGGATATTTTATTTGGGATGAGTGGGGTTAGAAAAGAGTTAGGACTATTGGGACCCAGTGTTTTGGATTCGAGTAGGGTGCTTGGCCAGTACACATCGTGATAGAGCTTGAGTATCCATGGGATGTCAGGATTATTATTTAAATTCTCCTCTAGGTATAATGTGCATGCTGCTGACTGTAAATGGAAATTGGGTGAGGGAGAAGTGGTTTCAGTATTATGCTACTCTTACATGTTTGGTTTACTGATGTCTATTATTCATGCTAAAATTTTAATTTTTCATGTTTAATTTATTAATGATGTTCTTATGTGACTGTTATTTTTTGAAGCAGAATTCCTCCCTAAAGAGGTCCCATTCATGTATAAGAAAATGCCAGGGAAGTTTCTCCAACACGACTTGATCAAAGGTTTGTATAAGATGTGGTCTGAGTTGTTCTGGCTTTAAGACAAGGGGTGACTTTTACTCACTCTCCTATTCCAGATTGAGGAGATGAGTCTAGCTGCAACAAATATAAATATTAGGAGTTTCTGAAGAATAAACCACCTTCATTATAAAGAATCTCATAACCTCAAGAGGCATTGGAATGACTTGAAAAGTTAGAGCGTATTTTCGACTTCCTTAACATGCTTGAGGAGGTAACAATAAAGTGTGACTCTTTTCAGATAGAGGGTTTTAGTCGCAAGTGGTGGGAATCAGTGCTCTAGGATGGGAAGCATGAGTAGATGAGTTGGAATGATTTCAAGACTATCTTTTACAAGTCGAACTATCCCAAGGTCCTGGCCTACACCAGATATCAAGAATTATTGGATCTTTCCTAAGGGAATCAAATAGTGGTGGATTATGCAAACCACATTGCTGAGATAGTGAGGTATGTGCCCAATATTTTTTCAAATGAATCATCGAAAGACTAGAAGATTGAAAATGGGATTCGACTAGAAATTTACTCTCAGGTTTTCTTGTCCAAGATGGTAACTTATGTAGAGGTGGTTGATCATGCTTGCATCGTCGAGATTGATTAAAGAGGAATGTTGGGGTTTCCTACAGTAGTGTCAATGTTTGGTAGTGGTAGTTCATCCAAGAATAATTGGAAGCTTGATGCGCAAAGGAAGAAGGGGGTGGTAGCTCAGGCCATCCCTATAGGCAGACTACATCTATAGATTCTAATACAATGCCTTTGGTGTGAAATTAGTGTTGAAAGGTACGGAACATCTTACATACATGTCGACACCCTCCAAGGCCTTTCCATGTGTGTGGGGTCATGGGACATCTACAATGTATTTCAGAGACCTTACACCCTTACCAGAGTGGGACTAGATCTATGGATACCAGAGGAGTACCAGTTCAGTCTGAGCTGGCCAGGAATATGGGTTCTTTGTTTGGTGGTCATGGCAGTAGGACCATATCATCTTCTAAGAAGAGCCAAATGAGGGTAGAGCCACATGCGAGTGGTCGTTCTCAGGTAAGGAAAAGACATATAAATGCTAATTATCTGGAGCCAGTGTGATCTGATAGAAGACCTTCAACTGTTCAAGGTATCGTTCTGATTCCCTCTTCTTTAGTATTCATTCTTCTTGATACGGGTCATATGCGCCTTTTATATTTTTTCATATTGTGACCTTATTGCACATACCAACTGAGAATTTATCTATTGTAATAGAGTTAGTAACACCACTAGATAAGAAAAAACGAGCAAGGCCTCAGGTGTCCATTGTGTGCACTATTTGTGTTAGGAGTTGATATGGAGTGGGATTTCATGGTCTTAGATATGGACATTTTTATGTAATCCTTGGTATGGACTATATTATGGGCTTCTAAGCACACATTGATTTTTATCGGTGATGAGTTAGTTTTATGGCCCCTAATGGGATCCCCCTAGTGTACCTTGTGGAATGGGATCCTCTGTTTGGTAGCGTGAGACCACCATTTTTTGAGTTGGTTAATCCTGCTTATCAATTATCATTACTCACACTGGATGAAGATAGTGGTGCTACTCAGAGTGGATTACCTCATGTATTGGATGAGTTCATAGGGGTATTCCCAGATGATTTTTTAGTATTTCCCCACAAATTGGATTGGAGTTTTCAATTTAATTGGCACAAGGAACATAGCCTATATATCTTCCCTCATATTGTATGGCCCCCACTTAATTAATGGAATTGAATATAAAACCGGACGATTTTGAATCCAAAGGATTCATTCACCTGAGCATCTCTCCTTGGTCCACACCTATTTTATTCACGAAGAATGTAGATGGATCCCTCTGGTTCTGTATTGATTACTATAAATAGACTGCAGTAACCATCAATAATAAATACCTTTTTCCATGTATTGATGATATTTTTACCAGCTATTGGGTGAATGTGGTTCTTCAAAATAGACTTTCACTCGAGATACCATCAGGTCATGGTTAGAAAGGTGAACATCTCGAAGTTGTCTTTTCGAGGAAGGTATGACCACTTCGAGTACTTGGTAATGCCTTTTGGATTGATGAATGCACCATCATTTTTCATGGAAGTCATGAATAGGGTGTTCCACAAATATCTAAACTCTTTTGTCGTGGTATTTGTGGATGACATCCTAGTTTATTTTTGTTCTGAAGAGGAACATGAGCATCACCAACGGATCGCTTTGAGTTATTTTCAATATCACCTCCTATATTCCGAACATTCAAAGTGCAGATCTGGATCAAGTAAGTGAATTTCTTGGGGAATTTCATCTTAGAATAAGGGGTTTTAGTGGACCCTAATAAGGTTATCATTGTTATGTTGTGGGAACAACTAAGGATTGTGTTCAAGAGCAGGATATTTCTTGGATTGGAAGGTTATTGCATGAATTTTGCTAGTAATTTCTCAATGCATTCCTCCTCTATGACCACACTCATCTGGAAGGGGGATAAGTTTAAATGGATCCCACAGTACCAAGAATTCTTTTAGGAGTTGAGGTGGTGTTTTACCACCACACCTTTTTTGATCTTACCAGAGTCTGGGAAGGGATACACGGTCTATTAGGATTCTTCATGTATGGGTCTTGGGTGTGTACTCATGCAGGATAACCATGATGTGGATTATGTCTCTCACTAGCTCTGGCCACATGATAATAATTATCAAACTCCTGACTTTGAGTTGGTAGTAGTGATGCATGCCTTAAAAGCATGGTTTTGATAACTCATTGGGGATAAATTAGTAGTCTATTCTAACCATATGAGCCTAGAATACATCTTCTCTCAGAAGGATCTCAATCTGAGGCAGCACCATTGTATTATGTATCTATAGGGATTTGACATTGACATTGTATATACCCCAGGAAGGGGTAATGTGGTGGATGGAACTTTGAGCAGAAAGGTACCAGTGCATGCATTGTGGAAGTCCAGTAATGAGTGGACATTGATGGGTCTATATCCTAATATACACTTAGAGACTAAGTGGAAAAACAACGGTATGTTCTTTGTTAGTGTTCAGTTTGCTCCTACACATATGGAATTAATTTAGTGAGAGTAGCTCGGTGATGGGCCATGTCAGTGGTCTATGCAGTTTCATCTTGGTGGGGAGACCTCTTCTGAGTGGTCCTTATCTCCTGAGGGGATTTTGTGCTTTAGGGGTCATGAAATGGTATAGTTGTCCCTGCGGAAGGTGGTGATGTAGAATAGTCACCAGTCTTAGTGGTCCATCCATCCTAGTAATACCAAGATATACTACGATGTTCATTGGTAGTTCAAGTGGACATGTATGAGACAAGACATAACCAGAATTTTATTGAGATGATACACTTGTCAGTAGGTGAAATCAGAGCATCAGATACCATATGGTTTACTTCAACCATACCCATTCCTACCTGGAATTGGGATGCGGTTTCCATGGACTTAATTACTGGCATTCTATGTACACCTTAGAGATGGAATTCTATTTGGGTATTGATTGACCGTGCGACCATGTCAGCTCACTTTATTCTGATCAGAAATAAAACAAAGGTGTATTAGTTGGGCCGTTTTTATATTCAATAGATAGTGAAACTTCGTGGTGTGATGTCAGTAGTTGTCTCAGATAGGGACCCTGGATTCACCTTTCGGTTTTTGGAAGGCCTCCAGAAGGCTTTGGGGTCCCAAATAAAGATTATAACAACATACCATCCTCAAATGGATGGCCAGATGAAGAAGGAAAATTTGATTATGGAGGATATTCTTTGTGCATGTTTGTCGGATTTCTGAGGTTCATGGGACATCCATTTGGGATTGGTTGAGTTATCTTATAATAATAGTTACCAATCCTCTATTATAATGGAACACGTTGAAGCGCTCTATGATATCCCTTGTCGGTATCATTTTTTGGGGCTGAGGTAGGTGAGACCTAATAATTGGGACCATGCATTATGAAAGAGACTTCTATGGATGTTAAGTTAATCAGATAGTGGTTATTGATAGCTTAGAGTCGTCACAAATCATATGATAACTAAAGGTAGTGGGATACTGATTTTTAAGTGGGTGATTGGGTGTTCTTGAAGGTGGCGCCTCACATGGGTCACAACTCCTTTGGAAAGAAGGGAAAGCTGACGCCACAGTATGTATGACCTTACAAGATCACTAAGCAGATTGGTAAGGTTGAATACTGGTTAGATTTTTCTACCTAGATGACATCGATTCAAGATGTATTCCATATATACCAATTGAAAAAGTATAATCCAGATCCATCAAACATTTGGAATAGAGAGGAGTTTGAGATAGATCCCAATTTATCAGTGTTTGAGAGACCAGTGCAGATAATAGATTCTCAAGAGAAAGTGCATCGAGGAATGTCTATTCCATTGGTTTTCATTCTTTGGAAACATGGGAATTACTAGAATGAGACTTGGGAGTGGAAGTCATGGGTTGATCTTGAGTACCCATTTCTATTATCTAATTAGGCTTTGAATTTACTTTTTGAGAGTATAACGTTTTCATGGTTGGGATAATTTTCACACCCAGACATCACATTGAGTTATGTTTTTAATTTTTTAATATTTCATAATTTTTATCTTATATTTAATAATTTTTTGGTTGAAATGTGGGTGGACCCTAATATGAGTTTTGTGCTTTTACACCTATAAATGAGCGTTGTCTTGAAAATTTGCAACATGTGGGCAGGGCACGAGCAAATCCATGTGGCTTCATCTACTTAACGTGCGACCTGCCCAGAGCACGGATGGTTAACTAACCTAATAAAAATAAAATTATTATAATTATAATTATCATTTTTGTTATTACTATTATTATTATTGCCTCAATTTAATTTCTATATTTATCTAATAACGCTATTTACCCTTTTTTATTAATTACTTAAGTAGGTAATTTTTATTAATAATAATAGTATTATTATTATTTTTTATTCCATTATTAATAAATATTACTAATTTTATTTATATTCTTTTGGGGTTTTTTTCAATTATTTTGTCATTTTATTTTCTTTACCTTTTTTTTATTTTCCTTATTTTTTTCTATCCTTCACTGTCTCTCCCCAACAATAAATTGCTCATCTGCTTCTTCCCTGGTCTACATGCATTCCCTAACAGCTGCAGCTCCTGGATCGCTCCTCTAATCACAAGACCAGCTCTTGGATCTGCCTCAGACATGTGTCACACTAGATGTCCACCCACCCATGTCCAACCGACCACGTACGCCTTCCTCGAGTTAGGATGATGCTCCGGCGGCTCCCCTCCCATGGACGCACTACTTCCCGGTGACTCCACCTTTTCTTCTGCAGCTGCACACCTCTAGTATCCTTCTTCGAGCTCCGACCAGCCTCTCAGACCCCTTTACATTGGTGCAGAGTACCTTGGGTATTTGTTTTTCCATTTTCTAGGATTTTTCTATTATGTTTCAGTTTTTAATTGCTAGGATATTGAATATTTTATTCAACACCTTGTTTTAGGGTATATTGTAGACCCCTTGTAGTGAATTTGTCATGAAGAGAGTTTCTCCCGAAGTTTGTGACATTGGTGACACAGCGGAAGGTGATTCCACACAAAAATCTTAACTAATGATCATTTTCTTGTTTAAATATTTATTTTATCCCTTTTTTCAATTATTTTATATTCTACAAAACTGTTTTGACAATATTTTATTATGAAAATGATTTATTAGATGTATGTTTAAGTGATTTTAGTCCATTCATATTATGAAACCCCACTTGCAACTATTTTTCAATGTTGTGTAAACTATGCAGTGAGTGTGTTAGGAAGTGTAGATGATGCAGTTTATGTCTTGGCATGGTGTCAAAATCTGTTTTTTCTTGAAAAATATTTTGAATGAGATTTTGCCTTTAATAAAATAACAAAATTTTTGGAAACTTATTAATAAAATTTCCTAGTGGTTTTAATAATTATAAAAGTGCATTTTGAAAATATTCATTTAGTTTGATTTAATGTACAACCGGCACAGATTATGTTCTAAAAATATTTTGGTGTGGGGATGATTTTAAAAGAGTGTTTCGGTGGGTGAATGGTGTGTTTTTGTGTGTGCAAACACCTTTTTTAGATAGTATTTATTAATTTGACATGTGATGTGAAATTGGAATTTAAATGAGAATAAAGAAGAAAGCCTGGGGTATTAGGTGGGGGGACTAGGACTAGTGGCCCAGTGTTCTGAAGGTTTATTTGGCTTAGTTTCAAAGGTAGGATTGATGATTACAACACTAACAAAACATTTAAATGACCAAGGTTCATGGTTTCTAAGATGAATTTACTAAGGTTCGTGGGTTTTAAGCAACATTTTCATAGTTTTTTGGTTTCTAAACCATTGTTTATGAGGGTCATGGTTTCTAAACCATGTTTTATTAAGACACGACATTCTAGGGTCCTACATGTTACTAGTACCTGTAGGGACTATACCATCTTTTTATGCTCTCAGTTACCTTACTCACACTGACGAAATATGATGTGTCACTTTATATACAACATAGAAAATGTGATTTTCTTTAAAAAAAATTCCTAAAAACTAATTTTTTCATTAAAGTTTCACAAAAATTTATTTTTTTCTCTTATTTATAATTGAAAATGTATTTGTCTTGTGATGCTTGTTAGTGGAATCTTTTCTTGGTGGAATCCTACAGGGTGATTTCTCACACTCTAATGATACCTTCGGGTGTAAGAAGATATGTTTATATCTGATATAGGTCAGGGTCCAAATTTTTGGAGTTGTGGTTCAGGTTGTTTGTGGAATTCTTGACCTGGCATTGTGGTGATGGCTTGAGGGTGGTGTCCTCTCATTAGGTTGTTTTTTTGGTATTGTTATGATCACCGTAACAAGTGGTGGTTCTTTATTTTTTTTCAATTTAAACTTGAAACTCAAATTTTGGTTTTTGGTTAAAAGGCTCGTTTGGTTGTAACCATCAGTTTTGGCCTACTTTAATATTATTGGTTACTTTATTTATATTTTTAATACAGGTAAATTGTTCTCAAGCTTTATTTCAATACCCCCGAACTTGTTCCAGCCCGTGGGGATAGGGAACGCCCTTTGGGCGTTGCTATAGACTGGGTGGGGTGCCAGTTTGATGTTGACCCGACTTGGTTCTTGAGAAAAAACCTATAGAGTATCACTGAAATTAGATATGAAGTAAAATAGTAATAATGGCAGTGAAAAAGGGTGATCATACCTCCCATCAATATAAATAACCATCATTAGACTGTGTATATTGAAGAGATAACAGAATGTGGAAGAGGGAATAGAGGAAAAACATTCCCCTTGTTGTGGTCATATGAGATAACGAAATCCCAAGGAGGATTATAATGAACCCCCTGAAAACATACCAATATTCCCCTCCTTAAAATTCATGAGGAAGTATTATATTAGATACCATGTAATCTCCCACTATATACATATTGTCTCATTGAGTACACGATAGAATATACTAGCCAATCATTAGCCTAGGTTTGTGGGATTACCACACTGGATTCCATAGAGGGTACATAGTGGCAATGATTGGGTTCCCAATAGTACAATATAACAACATTATGTACGTTTTTCATCCATAAATCAACTGATATATTAGACTTCATAGTTTCTACTCATATTTTTTCATTCAAGACTCCAAAAGCACATCCTAACTTGATCTTTAGTTCCTTATATCAATTAAAATTCAAAATTTAAAATTCACATAACATCTAATATAACATAATGATGACATTTATCAAAGTTCATAGACACTCAAATGATTGTGTTTTTATAATCAATCATATTTTTTTTATAATCATCCAAATATTTATATTTTTATATAATGTTCTTATTCAGTAAATCACTATAATGTTTCTCCCCAGTATGCACAACACTTTTATATTAACAAAATTTCACCAAATGTATCTCCCTTTTGTGTTGGTCATTCTAAACATAGTTCTTAATATGAGGTATCATCCCCTACATAATTGTTTCTTCTTCTAATTTTTTGGGGTAATTACTTCATATCATTTTTTGGAATTAATTTCATTTATTTTATATTTTATCCTTCATTGAAAAACTCATATTCATGCATCTTTTCAATCAACAATATTTAACCATGTTCACTTGGAGAAGAATCCTATTCAATTACACTATAATTAAACACTTCTTATTTATTGGATAAAAACTATTTTAATTTATTAAATTTTAAATATTCTATTCCATTCATTTAGAAGATCAATTCTATGTACTGAATTTAAATTTATTATTTATTTAAAACATCTCAAATGATACGTCCTCTTATTCAGTTTCATCATCCAATAAATTATAAAATTCCATAGAAGAATATCTATTTCATCAATAGATAAAACACTTTAATGGAAATTTACAGTTAATTTTTACCTTTTCTTTTTATTCAGTTATTGATATAAGTTAAATGATCTTTTCAAATGTTATATTAACATCTCTATCCAAATTTTTCAATCATCACATTCTTCTTCAACCTTCATAGAATTATTTTAACCATTTCTAGATTTGACATAAATTTCCTTCAAAAATTATTCTTTTCATCAAATTATATATACCTTTTCTCATTTTATATGCTACCAACACACTATGAAATTAATTAATAAGAAATTAATTTAAATAATTATCATTAAGTGATTATACTTTGGAAACAAATCGAGACCGAAATATACAATATAACTTCTTATTTATCATTTAATTCTATAGGGTTTTATAAAACCTATGATAATGAACCTATTATCATTAGATCTATTAGGTAAATAATCCATGAAATCTCTTTAAGGTATACCAATTTCATAAAATTAGGCATGTTAAACATAGTATTTCTCCTCATTCACTCTAATATTCCATTGATGAATATATCATACATTATTATAAATTCACTTTTTTTATTAATCTTTATAAATATTATTAAATATTTATATGAGATATATTTCTCTAAAATTGAGGCTAACATAGAGTTCCATTCACATATATCAATTCTGGTTTTCTTCTTACCAATTGGAGTCATCACCACAAATGATATTACTAGAGTAAAACCATAAGTAACAAAGGCAAGCACATCCAAACTAATTTTTTGGATGAATAGAAACATTAATTAATTCAAATCATTGAACCTATCCTACTAAAATAAATTAAATGGTTTAATGTAATTTAATTAATTAAATATATATAAAAAATTCTTAGTTAATAAAAACAATAAAGAGAGATAAATTCACACTTTCAACTACAAAGTGCCATCATTTACTTGAAGAGAACCTAATAATTTGATAATAATCATAGAAGTGACTACCACCATGAATAGAGAAGTTCCAATTGAATATTCAATGATAGGTATTGAATTTTTTAATAACTATATTTATAATTTTTCTTCAATAAAGGTCTTTTAATAGTTATGATGAATTAAGAAAGTTGTTAAAAACATTATTCATCAAAATTTAATCCCTTTTTATGTTAATAAATTAAAATTGTGACTTAATTTTCACAACCACAAAATAAAGAAGACAGAGGTAATATATTAGGTTGGCCATTAGAAATGAATGGTTATATTTTTAGCATGGTATATAATTATCTTTTTCCACACGATATAGTAGGATTAATAAATAGATTAAAATTAGTTTATTTTATCCTTTGAATATTAGTATATAAAAATTTATATTAAAAAGTGTTACTTTATTTTGAATACAATCATGATATATATATAAATTATTATAAAAATGATTGTTAAATTTCCATATGGGATCTCTATATACACAATAAACTGATTATCACATAATATACATCACTTTTATCACTAAAAATGGAAATTCATCAACTAAAAAAATCATTAAGACCACCCATCATCCTTATCTTCCAAATTGAGATATCATAATACATTAAAAAACATCACAAACATTAAACAACATGAACAATCTTAGAAACACACTACAAAATCACTATAATGCATCTTATCCAATGAAATAATTTCTCTATCACCATTTGATGAATCTTATTTATAATCATATCCATGTATGGAATGTCACCTAGGTGTCTCTACTTCTTCTCTAATAATAACACTCAACCAAATTTGTTGAAAACACTTTTAATAATTAGTAATAAAAAAATCTTTATTTTAAATTTTATTTTCTAATTCAAAGTCCCAACCCAACTTATTCCAAAAACATGTGAATAATTGGATTAATAAATACCATTTAGCCAATATCTATATAATTTAGGGACATAAAGAGTCAAGTTGTAGTAGCATATGAGTCACCAAAAGCTTCTTCATCATCAAAATATCTCAAAACTAGGAAATTGTACGAATCACAGTGTAACCAATTTCATTATGACATAATGCATGCAGTTACTACATGATTATAACTACCTCATATGAAATAAATTCCTACACAAAAACTATTATAGTGTGATACATATCATTATTCGATAATGTATAATTTACAAAAGTGAACAACTTTATTATGGAACACCATTATGGTATACTTGTTTTCTTCATGATGTGAAAATGTAATTCATAGTGATTTTTCCCATATTAAAAAATCCATATATCAATCACGAACTAAGTATTGAAGAATGACACATATATCTTGAACATAGGCATAATAATTATCACATATGAGAATAATATCATAGTGAACTAATTCATTATTTTAGTGAAATTTTCTTCTACTTCTTAAAAAGCATATCTAGGAATCACATCATGGTGTAATGTCTTCTTATTATAGTATGATTTTATTTTTTCCGTAAAAAAATAACGGGAACTTAATGTTCAACATAGAATGTCATAAAAACATCCAAACATCAAAATACATTCAACTAATTTAAACCATCACAATTTAGCATTGTTTGAATGTGATTCATGTACTAAAAAAATGTGTTAATGAAAAAAATAAAACCTTAAGATCACTACCCACATCCACCGCCCATCATCTTCAAAAAATAATCACTCCCTTTCTAAAAAACCCCCCCTTGGGAATCTAAATTCTCAGGAATCTTCTTTTTCACAATATAAGCATATAAATTTTTTCACAATTTAAATTTTATGTTTCATATTTATTTAATAATATTGAAATGTTTAGTTATAGAAGGTTTAGAGTTTAATAACTATTGTGATGACACCAAATATTAGATCATTTTTTTATTTTGATTTAATACTATAGTATATGAGTGTAAATAAATTTTTAAAAATGGATGTAACACCCCAATAATACAAGGTATTATTCTTTTTTAATAATACAATAGCTTGCGTTATACGCATCCCCGAGTTCTAGCACCCCACGCCCAATCAAACTAGCCGTTAAAAAAGTAGTTATGAATGGTAATACCCAATTTTTTAAAATTTTTAAATTTTATTTTCAAAAATTGACTTCATATATTGATTTAAAATATCAAAATTATCTTAGGGTAAACTTTTTGGCTTTTTTCAAAAAACATTCTATTTTTGATTAATAGTGAAAAACATCGTGTTATTGTTTAAAACCAAATTTTATTTTAAATAATTATTTTTTTATTTTAATTTTATTTTAATGTAAAAATATATACATACTACCTATATTATTCTAATTTAATTCATCAAAGTAATTTTATAATAAAAATATATATATTATTTTATTGAACTCTTTAAAATCTTTTACCCACCTTCTAGGAATATTTTCTAATTTGCATAAAATGTAATTTTACTACTTCTTTGAATTGAATATATAAAATTTGAGAGAAAAGGTTTAAATAAGTATGTAAAATGTGGTTCGATGGGATGAAAATAATTTTTGGTGAATAGTAACTTTTGAATTATATTAACCACGATTAAAAGTAAATATGGTAATTAAAGGTAAAAATGATATTATAATTACACAAACACATGTCCTAAATCGATTTTATAAGTGTATTTCAACCAAAATACACCTTAAGTCAAAAATAAGATCCTTTTGATCCATTTTGGAATAGATTATGATATTTATTATATTTTATTTAAAGAAGAGTTAAAAGTATTAAATTCAAATTTTAATAATTTTACCATTTTTAATATAGGGTAATAGATAAGATAAATTCGAATTTAAATATTAATTATAAGGATACAACTATATCAAAAATCATGGAATTTTATTTATAAGTTTTAGAATTTATATAATTAAATTTATTTATGACACAATGGTGATGCATTAATTAACATATTAATGAATGATTAAAATATATGATATTATAAATATAAAAATAAATATAAATTGGGGCTTTTGATACATTCCAAGAAATTTTTATGTTAATATGATATGTTAGGGTTGATTTAATGAATTTTGGTTTTAATTAATAAAGTTATTATTCATTTTACAAAAACCAAATATGAAATAGTGTCAAAATTGACATAAATTAGTTTCAAAAACAAAAATTATTTTATTAAATGATATAATATTCCTAAAAATATAACATATTTCCAAATGACTTATATAAAGTTATATATGTCAATAAATAACCACTTCGTGTTCTCATTTCATTTTATTGTAAGTTTATTAACCATGTAATATAAAATTACAAGAAGAATGGTAAAAGTTAAATAATTTAACTAAAAGTTAATTCTAAAAGGTAAGGTTAATATAGAAACCTAAACATGTCTAAAACCTATTAATTGAGAGTATTTATACCCATATCTAAATTATCCTAGAAATAAATCTATTTGGAGCTATTAGAAACCGAAAATGATTTTAGAATAAAATAATATTCCATGTTCTTCCTAGAGTGCCCCTCACCTCTCTTATAAAAGGGTACTTCACCTTATCTCAAATTCACAACACCAAATCCATTTGTCTTGGCCATCCAAATATCAAATAGCCTCCCAACTTCCATAAATACAACCTAGATGACATACTTTGATCCTAAATCCAACATAATGTGCCCTTTTGTTCAAATCAAAAGGAAGAACCCAAAGAAGAGGTAAATATTTCATCACGCCTTTCAAGGTTTTTTTCTTCTTCCACATCCTATTTAATTGTTGTTTCCATACCAAAATAAAAAAATCCAGTACCTTATACATGCTGTGATGTTATTATTAATATGGTACAACCATATTCCTGATCCTATTCATCATATGAATGACAAAGTCACCATACCTGTGTACGTATGGCTTACCGTCCCCAAGTTGTGGTGTAGTTTGTTATTCAACAGTTCATTATTTGGATGGGTATAATAATAAGTATAACTGATTTTAATAATATATATAACATGTAATGATTCTATATATATATTATACCACCGAACTACTTATTATTTCACCTTAAATAGAATGATATTGTCACTCGAACGTACGTACGACATACTATCTCCACAGCAAAATGAGATTTCATCCCCTATCACAACCATTCAAGAATAATTTTTATTTGATGATTAAAAATAATTTTTAAGAACATAATATCATTTTGGATATGAATAAAATACATTATACCTATAAAAAACATGACTTAGGTAACGAATCATATAAAGGAAAATGAATCAGTTAACACCTGAAACAATGATACCCCTGAAATATTATTAACAAATAAATATTATAGGATCATATATGATATCATACTTATTTATGTGGTTCTCTTATAATATAAAAACTATTAATCAACCATTATACAGGTGGTTAAAGTACCCTTGACTATAGAAAATTTTATGTTAACGGTTAATTTTATAATCTCTTTATTATTTAAGTTTGTTTATATGTGAATATCTACTAGGACCTCTTTATCATCCACATCTGTGATTCTTGAAAAATTATTTCAAATTATTTGTTTTACTATTTCCTAGACCTTGAAGTATAGTCATTTATACAATTTTTTTGACTTTTTATAATATGTTTTGAAAGGAACCCTTTCGTCATTTCCTAAACAAGTTACTTTATGATGTTTTTCACAAATTATGTAAAGAAATTTTTTAACTTATATGGTTGGTGGAAATATTTTTATCCATTATAAAACCTTTGATGATTCCCTTACGATATTATAGGAATATTTTCAAAATAAATTTTTTCTTTACTTTTAAATGTATTCAAAGTATAAAAATATATTTCACTCAAATAGTTTTTGGATTGATTTCAAAAATGTCAACATCCTTTGTTGGATTTTACACTTGTTTTAGGTTTATTTATTCTGATACAATATTCTATATTATATTGAAGGTTTTATAACATTTTTGACTATGGATGTTCTATTTTTATACCATTCATTGATTATAGTTAAATTATTTACATTTTTATGCTAGTTTGGATATGAATGTTTATATTATGTTTCGACCATTTCATATGAGGAATGAATTGGATGTAATAAGTGACGGGCGAGGCCTGATATAGCCCCTCGATGCATCGGTAGGTCTCATGAGAAAAACAAGTGCCTAGGAAAAAGGCGATGGAAAAATTATTATTTTTAGTCTTGTCATGAGGCCTTGACTAGGTGGTTTTGTTTTCGAGCATTATGCATTCCATCATTATGAAATTAGGTATTGATATTAAATGTTATTATTCAACTAGTAGAATATCCATGTAAATAAGTAAATGAAATTATGTGATTTATCTCTTCCAAATTATGCTGAAGTTTATGTTTAAAAGTCTTGTGTTTTAGTCTTATAGATTTCCATAAATTATTATATTTATTTATGATAGTTTCCTCTATATTGTTATCCTTATTGATAATATGATCTCACACCTTTCTTATGTTTTATTTTTCCTAGTATGTAAAGAATTATTTTTTGATTGAGCTACTTGGATAGACTAAGGGATATGAGTGTGTCAAAAGGATACAAAATGTTGTTTATTTTCATTCATAATTTATTTTAAAACTTATGTATGTACCTAGTACTTCCAAGGCTGCTAAACTCATCTGTCATTCGGGAATTGATATCTTGTGATCATTCCATTGTTTTTAATAATAAACGGAATCTCTGTAACTAGGGATGGGGTATTATAGTTGGTATTAGAGGAAGTTTTGTACAAACCATGTAAAGTATATATATAAAAATTATGATTATAAAACACTAACCTAAGTTAGGATTTGGGGATTAGTATAGAAGAAAATCAAAAAATTTGGGTAATTTAAATATTATGTTGGTTTTCCCAGCTATACATCCCATTTTGGATAGTACTAGTGGATGTGGCTCTGGCACATATGTACCTAGGAGTGAAAACTCTGACAAGGAGTTTTGGATTTGACTTGGTGTATCCTTGTACACAACAACAGGTCACACTGTGCACCTAGTTTGACACTCCTGGGTGATATGCTTAGGATAATTCACATTTCTCTATAAACCATTATGAAGGATTTATTCGTAAATACTTCCACAAACAGAACATTTTTATGATAATTAATTATATGCATAAAATTTTCAATTTATGTTAGGTATGTAACATGTTCGGAAATAGTTATTGTGATTCATAAACTAATATAGTGTATGCCATTGTTTAGAAATGGTTCATAGTAGAAAGAATGGAAACTGTATCAATGCAAATAATCCATGTAGGGACTGACCTCCTACTCAAGTTAATTATGGTATAGCTGGTGATGAAACTAATACTGATCAACTTATAACCATACTAGGACAACTCACTCAGGTTATAAATAATAGCCTCACCTATATGGAGAACCCTGATCTATAATGAGGAAGATCGATGTTAGACTGCTTCATAAGGAAACAACCACAAACACTCAATGAGACTACAACTCCATTTTATCAGAGCAATAGAGTAGTTACCTAACGAAAATATTTCATGCTTTGTGGAGTTGTAAAAGGGAAAATGTTTTCAGGGAAGTTTATCGCCTCACTGGTGATGCAGATCAATGGTGGTCATTAATTCAAAACACAATGAAGGATGAAGAAGTATCAAATATGGAATGAGTGGAATTTAAAAAGATTTTCATAGAAAAATACTTCCTCCTAAACATCGCGTTGATATGGAAAGGAAATTTCTGAGTTTAAGGGAAAAGGAAGATGAAAATGTCGCAAAGTAGGAGGATAACTTTACAAGGTTAACGAGGCTTGCTATAGATTATATATGTAACCCAATAAGTAATATTGATCATTTCATTTTTGGGTTCAAAAAATTTCTTTGTCAAGAATTAGTCACATAATACTTCTCATTGTACGAAGATATAGTCTCATGTTATTTCAAGACAGAAAAGAAATTATATATGTATTATGACTTTAAAGTGAAGAAAGAGAAGAAAAGATTTTCTAAGCACTCTAGAAATAGAAATAAGGGGCATAAGGGAAAATATGAATTTCCATCATGTAGTATAAGTAGGATGAAACACGCTAGTACTTGCCTGAAGGGAGTGGGAGTTTGTTTCATGTGAGGTGAAAAAGGCCACTATCCTCGTGATTTTATGGGGAAGAAAGATGATGTCAATGTTGAGTGTTGCAATTTTAGAGAAATGGGGAATTATGAAAATGAATATACTAAGAGCCAAAGAAACTTACCTTAGAAAAGGCCAAGGGAGCAGGGATAAGATTATGCCATCACTACTCCTGATGTTGATGTTCCGAGTGATGTGGTGGAAGGTACTTTAATCATTTCCTAAAAATATGGACATGCATTATTTGATTCTATATCATTACATTCTTTCATATCTTCCCAGTTTTCCAAGAGAATTATATATTTCTAATTTGACTTAACAATGGATTTTTCTTTCATAACTCTTATGGGATGTATCACTGAAATAATGTTTTGTTAATCACCTACCATTATCACATATAAATGTGATTTCTCTACAAGATTATTGTCAAACCCATTATTTAAATTGATATAATCCTCGTAATGTATTGGATTTCAGACCATGATGTGAAATATTATTACAAGAAGAATGAGGTTATAAATTTTGATGATGATAAGGAATACATTAACATTATAGTAGAAACATCACCATTTGATTATCATCTAAATACACCCCTAGTATCTCTACTAAATTAAATTATTGGGTAGGAAGGGAGTGAAATAACTATGGGTGAGGAAAATAATTTTCAAATAGAGGATGCACCTATTCTACCTTAATATTTTGATGTGTTTCCATATGATTTACCTAGAAATCCTCCATAATGAAAAATTGAGTTTTCAATTGACTTAATTTCAGGTTCAAGGACCATGTCGAAGAACCATTATAGAATGGCCACCAAGGAATTAGTGGAAGTAAAGTAACAACTAGATGAATTTATTAATAAATGATTTATTCTCCCTAGGGTTTCTCAATGGGGATCCCCTATTATTTTTGTTAAGAAGAAATATGGATCTATGAGGTTGTGCATTGACCAAAGGGAGATCAATGAAATAATAATAAATAACATGTATCCCCTACCTCACATTGATGATTTATTTGATCAACTTATTGAAGCTAAGTATTTTTCAAAGACTGACCTTCGATATGGATACCATAAGTTGTGCGTGAAGTATGAATACATTCTAAAGACAACATTTCGAACCAGGTGTGGGCATTATGAGATTACAGTATTGCCTTTTGGGCGAACTAATGCATCCTCAGTTTTCATGGATCTAATAAATATAGTTTTCAAGGAATATCTTGATAAATTTATAGTTTTATTTATTGATGATATCTTGGTATAATAAAAAAGATACTAAGATCATGAAAATCACTTTTTCACTATTATAAATACTCTTAGAAGAAATGAATTATATTGTAAGTTTACCACATGTGAATTATTGCTTCAGGAGATTTCTTTTCTTGGCCATATTGTATCTAAGGATGGAATCTCTCTTGTTCCTTCTAAGATAATTGAAATATAAGAATGGCATGCACCGAAGAGTATAACTTAGATACATAGCTTTATTGGTTTAGCAGGTTACTATCGTTGTTCCGCACAAAATTTTTCCCAATTGGCTAACCCATTAACCAAGATCACTCATAAAGGGGTTAAATTTGTTTAGTCAAAAGAGTTTGAATAATGTTTTGATGAATTGAAGTGAATATTAGTCAATGATCCTATCTCAACTCTACCATTGGGGAATAATTATTTTTTCTCATAGAAAGAAATCAACATGAGGCAAAAGAGATGTCTTAAACTACTCATGAATTATGATTTCACTGTACAATACCACCTGGGGAAGGAAAATAAGGTGGATATTTCTTTTTCAAATGATTGTAAAAATATATATTATAGAATGGTTAAAAAGTTCTCAGACTCATGCTGTGGAGTTTCAAAAGAAAATTGATGTTGTAAATGATAGGAGATTGAAATTTGGGAAGAGACTTTGTGTTCCCGATATACTTGATCTAAAAAGGGAATTGTTGGATAATGCTCACAGCTCCAATTTCTCTATATAACCTAGTACCACTATGATGTATAGAGATTTGAATGAACATTTTTGGTGAGAGAACATGATGAGAGAAATTGATGATTATGTATATAGATGTATGGTTTTTCAATACGTGAAGGTTGGGATACTAGATCCTGGTTTAGTCATGCAACATCTTCCCATACCTAAGTGGAAATATAATGATATTATGAAGGTCATTGTTATGGGTCTACCAAAGACTCCAAGAAGGAATGATGCAATAGGAGTCATTGTTGATCGTCTAATAAAGTCATCACATTTTCATGCTATAAGAGATGATTTACCTCTTAAATGATTTCCAAGACTATATATTATTGATATTGTAAGACTTCATGGTGTACGAATATTGATTGTTTCTGATCGTAATTCCCATTTTACATCATGATGTGGGAAATTTCTTCATAATTACCAACATACTAAATTTAGTTTGAGCACTTCCTACCACCCTCAAACTGATGGACAATCAGAATGAACTATTCAAACCTTAGAAGACATGTTGAGATCTTTCTCACATGACTTTCAAGGTATGTGGGATCAGTATTTACCTCTGGTATAATTTTTTCTATAACAATAGCTTCCATTCAAGTATTTATATGGCACCATATGAAGAGTTATACGGAAAGAGATGATGCACACCAAATTTTTGGGATGATGTCGGTGAATGAAAACTCATAGGCCTAGAAATTATTTAGTAAACAATGGAAAAAGGTGAAGATTATGCAAACCCACAACAAAGCATCTCAAAGTAGGAAAAATAGCATGCCGATAACCATATGAAGGATTTGTAATTTCAATTATGGGATACTGTCTTCATAAAATTATCTCCAAGGAAGGGTGTTATACAATTCAGTAAGAAGGGTAAATTAAGTCCCAGGTACATCAGACCATTTGAATTCTAGAACAAATCAGAGTTATAGCATAACGTTTGGCAATGCTGCTAAGGCTCTCCAAAGTTCATGATATGTTTCATACTACACTATTGAGAAAATACATGCCTAACCCAATGCATGTACTCACTTATGAAGAAATAGAATTGGAGCCCGATCTATCTTATTTTTAAGTGCCTATTAGGAATCTTGATACCAAAGATAAAGAGTTGATAAACCGGAAGACGCGTCTAGTAAAAGTTCTTTGGAGAAACCATAATATGGGAGAGGCAATGTGGGAACCTAATGAACTTATGATAAAGAACTATTAGAATCTTTTTATGCAGTAATATTCTAGAAATTTTGAGGATTAAATTATTTTAGGGAGGGAAGAAAGTAACACCCTTATCTTCAACAATATTCTTCTTTTTTAATAATACAATATCTTGCGTTGTATGCAACCACATGTTCTAGCACACCACGACCAATCAAACCAGAAGTTTAAAAAGTAGTTATGAATAGTAATACGTACTTTTTGAAATTTTAAATTGTTTTAAATAGAATTCATTTTTGTATTCAGAATATCAAAATTATCTTAGTGTTAATTTTTTTATAATTATTCTAAAAACCATCAATTATTTTTATAAATAGTGAAAAATGATGCGTTATTGTTTAAAACCAAATTTTTAATTAAATAATTAATTTTTAATTTAATTTTTCTTTAAATTAAAAATTAATAAATAATACCTATATTAGTATTATGTAATTCAACTAAGTCATTTTATAATAAAAATTAGATATATAAAATTTTATCAAACTTTTTAACGTCTTTTACCCACCTCCTCGGTACATTGGAAAATTTCCATAAAACATAATTTCACTGCTTTTGTAAATTGAATTTCTAAAATACGAGAGACACAATTTACATGAAAAGTAATTTTGGTTCAATAGGATGAAAAAAGATTTTGGAAACGTAAATTTTGAATTTTATTTACCATAATTAAAAGTAAATAGGGAAATTAAAGGAAGAAATTGATATGATAATTACCCCAACATATGTGAAAATTCTATTGGTTAAGTGTATATTGACCAAAATAAACCATAGGGTAAAACTAATTCCCTTTTTATCTATTTTTTATTACATTATGAAATTTATTATATTTTTTTAAAGAAGAGTTAAAAGTGTTAAATTAAAATTTTAATAATTAACCATTTTTAATATACTGTTATACCTAAGATAAATTCTACTATAAATATTAATTAGAAATAAAAATCATACCCTATATCATGGTAGTTTATTTATAATTTTTAGACATTAAATAATTAAATTTATTTATGACACAATGATGATGCAGTAATGACATTATTAATGAAAGATTGAAATATTTTACATTATAAATATTAAAATAAATGTAAATTGAGACTTTTTGTGAATTAAACGAATTTTTAAGATTAATATGACCTGTTAAGGTTGATTAAATTAATTTTTTATAATTAATAAGGTTGTTGTGACTTTCAAAAAATCTAAATTACGAATATTGTGAAAATCAACATAAATAAGTTTGAAAAAAATATTAATTTATTAAATGATATTACATTTCTTAAAAAATAAAATTTGGCAAAGGACTTAGATAAGTTTATATATGTCATTAATGAACCACTTAGGTTCTCTTGGAATTTTATAATATGTTTAATATCCATGTAATATAAAAATTCATGAAGACATGGTAAAAGTTAAAATATTTGATTAAGATTTAATTCTAAAAGATAAGTCTGGTATAGTGACCTAAACACGTCTAAAACCTATTGGTTGAGATGATTTAGACCCCTCAATACCTTATCATCGAAATAAATTCATTTGGAGCGATTAGTATCTGAAAATTATTTTATAATAAAATAATATTTCAAGCTCTTCCTAATGTTTACCTCACCTATCTTATAAAAGGATACATCCCCTTACCTCAAATTCACACCTCCAAATCCATTTGGATTTTCTAAAACCTACTAAAATCTCCTCCCAACTACCCTCACTTCATCTAATTGGCCTTACTGGGATTATAAATCAATCCTAAGGATCCCTTTTGTTCAAATAAAAATGAATAACCCAAAGAAGTGGTAATTATTTCACCACCTCTTTTAATGTTCATTTTTTCTTCAACTTCATATTTTGTTGTTGTCTCCGTACCAAAATAATAACTCAAGTACCTTATACATAATTTTATGTTAATAAAAATATGGTATAACCATATTCATTATCATATCCATTTTTAA
Organism: Viscum album; assembly: GCA_963277665.1. Taxonomy (NCBI): domain Eukaryota; kingdom Viridiplantae; phylum Streptophyta; class Magnoliopsida; order Santalales; family Viscaceae; genus Viscum; species Viscum album. The sequence continues at coordinate 86,915 of CAUJRU010002241.1, forward strand.
TGACAAAGTCACC